>CAUYLG010024006.1:0-59819 GCA_963573385.1 Cacajao melanocephalus
ATATCTCTATTAGAGATATATATTAAAATATATATCTCTATTAGAGATATATATTTATATATCTATAGATTAACATATATCTAATATATATCTAATATAGATATATATTCATATATATAGATAATCTATAGATATATATATTAATATATATATCTATATTAGATATATATATTAATATATAATAGATATAGATAATCTATATCTAGAGCCACACATATATGCGTATGTATATGAGAGCCATACATAAAATCTCATTTTATATATACATATATAATATATATAATATAAGTATATATATAACATATGTATATATAATATATGTATATATAAAATGAGATTTTTTACAACACACTGTACATGTAAGGAATTTCTAGATGGAGTAAAGAACCAAAACTTTAAGAAGAAATGAGTACCATAGAATGCTAGACTATCAGAGAACACATTCAGATTGTTGGAGATTAAAAAGACCTAACAGAATAATTACCAAAAAGGTCATATAAGAAAATATTGGAAAACTTTTCTATATACTGTTTTTTGTTATTTGCCCAAAAAAGACTACAAATAAATATAATAACTAAATGATGATTGAAAGGAAAATTGACAACATAGTGGATACTGTAATATTTAAAATATATAAATAGTTCCTGGTAAAAAGAAGGTCAATAAGCAAATAGAAAAATAGACAAAACACATGAACAAAATACCAACTCCAATTAGCATGTGAAAAGATACCTAACCTAGAAAGTAATAATCTTGCAAATTAAAACAATGGATGCCAAGTTGTGCCCATCAGACTAGCAAAAATAGAAAAAGTTTATAATTATTAATGCAGGCATATATATAGGTAAATTGGAACTTGTAGCTTGATAGAGAGTACAAATTAAACTTTGTAACTGTAACTTGGTGTCACATAACAAAATTAAAATATACAAGTGTTTTAACATAGAAATTCCAACTCTAGGTATCTAACATACAAAACCGTCCAAGACACATGCAAAAGATACTTGTACAGGGAAGTCAATAGTTAATATTATTTGCAATATAAAAAATTATTGCAATCTATTTTTAATAGTCTAAGCATTATATAGTGTATGACAGATGTATTCTATGAAATAGTACTCAGTCATGGAAAATAATGAGGAAGCTATAATAGTCTGATATTAAAACATTGCCAATCATGATTGTTGTTAGAAGCTAACCAACATGCATTTTTTTCTTTTCCCTTCTGACTGAACTCCAATTTCACTTAAAGTAGCAATGTGCCCAGGTGAAGGCTTCCTTGAGAAACCGATAGGTAATGTGCAAACAGAAGTTTGTGGGTTTCTGGGAAAGCTTATTAACAGGGATTAGCTGGTTAAATTATATTTTCTCCACCAGTTTCTTCCTTATTCTTGTCTATATTAGGGATACAATGGCTAGCTAGCTCCTGTAGCTATCTTGAATTATGAGATGGTCTTGAAAGTGAAAGCCATGTGCTAAGAATGGCATATGGAAAGGGTGAAAATGGAAGGAGTGGAAAACAAAAAGCATTTTTTAGGACAATATGTATAAAATATCTGATCTGGGTTTTTTAAAAACCATGTAAATGTGTTTGTATAGAAAAGAAGTCTTTAACCATATGCTCAAATTGGTATGATTTTTTTTTTATGGAGAGAATAGTGTATTGTTATGAGTTTAATGTTATGGGTTATGGGGACCTTCTTTTTTGCCTTACTTTGGAATGGTTTTAATTTTTAAGAGCTTACTACATGCTATATGAAACTTTTAAAATAATTAAATATGTGTAACCTTGTATTTTTAGTACAACTTTAATTCTGAATACTCATTTATATTTGATTCTTTCAAGTGCTGCAATTTTGATAAAATGGCACTAAAGCCAAAAGAGACCTTATAGATTTTCCAGTTCTATCTCAAAATTTGACAGGCATGTCCACCAGCCTAGAAAAGTGAATAACAGACCTCAAAGAAATGCAGTTACCTAACAGCGTAGATCTGGAAGAGTTAATTAAAACTTAATTTGGAAAGACTAAATTAATTAAAAACCCAATATAATTCAGGTGCTCTGTTACATATTTTATCATTTATTCTTCATTTCAACCTTATATGATACCCATAATATCTCTACGTTATAGATCAGGAAAGTAAATTTTGAATAGTTTATGTAATCAATTTCCCCGAGGACATACATCAGTTAAGGAAGGAACCAGGATTCAAAATCTGATCTACTTGCTTCAGTCTCTTTCCCCTTCACCAAATTGCCTCCCACACAACCCCTTGTGCAAACACTGTAAACAACAGCAAGGCCTACTAGCTCCCAAGTTAATTTCCCCCATTATTATTTATTTGCTAAGTGTTATACAACAGCCACCAGAGAACCCCATCCCCAGGGAACCTGTCGCTCTAGACTGTGCACCTAGACTGCCCACGTGGACTGCCTGATTTCAAGTTGGTCCCACGTTGCCAACGGAGGAATGTCAGTTGTTCCATTAATTGAAATGACATGACATAAAATGTCAGTGATGCATGGCGAAAAGGCTCCCAGAAAACAAGGAAACCTTGATGACAGGGCAGGGATTTCAGTTTCAAGAGGCAATATCCTCCACTGGGTTTCTGCAAATCAGTCAGCGCTTGGTTGTCAAGAAAAGTAACAATGACTTCAGGACCACAGGCACTCTGATTTTCTCAGTGGAAGCCAACCCTGTGGCAACGCGAAGGCATTACAGGAGGAAGGACAAGCCTAAGCAACACATGCCCCAGAAGAGCGATCTCATAGCACAGCGAGAAATTAAAGAAACTCTGAAATTCTCTCAACTTAGTTTCTTTTGTCATCATAGGGTTTTTTTTTTCCATTTATATCTGTGTTTGTTTTAATAGTTTTAAAAGCTTTCTTTTCCCAAACCTTCACTCAAAATCCATACCCAGGAAGATCTGACACGTTCAATTTGGAGTTTCCACAGAACATCTGTAAATTCTACAGAATTTATAAGAAAAGATGAATTATCAGATTCAGAGTACACTGTCTTAACCAGGATAAATAAAAATGTTTCCACATTGATGTAACAAAAATAAACCATGCATGCCGTTTTAGAATAATGATTCTACCAGAGTATTAGAATATCATATCTTTATGCATGAAAGGAGAAGAAATAAATTCAAAATTTCCAATGCCTAATAAACCAAAGAAAAATTATTTAGCATATCTGCCAAAATCACTGACATTAATATGTATATTGTTATCCATAACAACCAATTAACATAACACAATTGACAAGCTTGATCTAACAGATATACATGGAACTCTGCATAAAATGATTAGAGAATAAACTTGAGTAGGCCACAGAGCAAGTCCCAGTAAATGTCTAAGAACTGTATTTTCACCACCAGCCCATAAAGTTTGAAATCTACCTTTTCAATGATAACTGTCTTTAAAAAAATTCTGTGAATACTTAGAAATTTAAAAACACCTGTATAGATAATGTATGGCTAAAAGAAGAAATCATAAGAAAAAATCAGAAAATACCGGAAAGTGAACTACAAACGTCTCAGAGCTCTGCCTCACCTGCATTCCTTCCTCCTCTTTGAGAAGAATCTTGTGTTAGTCATTTACTCCTCAACATGGATCTCAGGCCATCAGCTCCCTGCCTTGGGGAAATTTCCATTTAAAGTACAGCAATGTCATAAGGGCCTAGACAATGAGCCAGTCTTGTGGGTTCAAATTTTGGTTCTGCTCTTTACTAGCTACGTGACCACAGATAAGTAACTTGTCCTCTTTGTGCCTTGGTTGCCTCATCTGTAAAATGGGAGTAGCAATAACTGTACCCAAAATTGTAACGATGATTGAATATATCTAGCAGTGTGTGTGTGGTGTGTGTGCATACGGTTAGAATAGTGCCTTACATAAAATAAGCACAACAAAATGAAGTGGTTTTTGCTCTATTTGTTGCTAGCAGAATTATCAGTAAACAGGTAGAGATGATATTTAGGGACAGGGTGTTCTTTGCAAAAGCCCCAAAATCCTATTTTCAGGCAGCTTTCTTCTCTGCCTATCATTGAATCCAAACCTGTATTTTAGTTCCCAAAATTAAAAAATCACCACTTTTCTTTCCATCCCATACTACCACGGACTTTGTCTGGGACTTGGCAATGTTTCCTTGAATGACTGGTCATTCTTCCATTCTGGAATTTTAATCTGCAAGCCCTCCTCAAGTCAGAGCCAGACGAGACAGACAAAATTGGAGAATTCTAGGATCATCCCATTCAACAAACTGCCTCAGCCATATATTGATGTTTGATGATGTATTAACACCAATAGAGAATAAAGAATTATGTTTTATTCAAATCAAATTTAAAATTGGATTGGACAAAATACCTTGGTAATACACATGGTATTTGTTTGCAGTGCACATCCTTTCAATCAAGAGCAAAAAATCTCCCAAGTGAGAAGGGGCTGGAATTGTTGCCTTTGCTTTGCCAAGCCTGCAGGAAGAAAACGTGCGGCATCTGAAGTGGTGAAATTGGTCCTTTATTCTCTTTACATGGGCCGTGAAGGGCGAGACTTCTCATTTTATAGGTGATGGAGCTCTCTCTCTCTCTTCTCCCTGCAGGTGTCATGTTGGAGTGGACACTTCCATCATCTGTGTTTAGCGATTATTCGCTGCTTCCCATGTGTGGGAGGAGGGATGACTCATCGGGTTGTTTAGAGCCAATCCAGGACAAAAGGGCAGGTTCTGTGCCTTTCCATCTGCCTTCCAGAGACAGCCTGATATTCTTTCTCAATTCTCTCTCTCTCTCATTTTCCCTCCCTCTCTCCCAGCCTCCAGCTCCACTGCCTATAAACATATGAGTAAATCAGGCTGTCCCTGCTACATTTGTCTGGCTGTCTTCAATTTGGGGTGAAAATCAGGGAAGGGGCCTTTTTAAATATACCTGGGGACCCTGCCTTTCACAGTAAAAAGCAATTTGACTGCCCATTATAAAGGCTCCTGTGAGGCTTTCAGTTCTTTGTGAGCATAAATTACTACCAAGAACTGTGAAGGAAAAGGGGTGAGTCTACACTTCTAATATAGTCACACTTACCCCTATTTTAGACTTAGGAATATTAAACAGTTTATACTAACTGGGTTTTTTTCCCAATACACAATTATTTAACTTGTAATGTTGAAAAGATGAGTAAGAAACAGCTTCACCATAATAGCCTTTCCTGGGATGGTCTTTTTATGAACTCAAGATATCATTTGAGTTATGTTCCTTGATTCCAGTAATTTCAGACCATTTACTATAACACAACTGAAAGAAACATTCTCATGAACTGGCCAGATTAGTTATTGACATTTCTTAAGAAAATGCCAAAAAAATAAAAAACTGTACATGAAAAAAAAAAACCATTAATAAACAATGGGTAAATACACCAATGATAGAAAACCTAGGCACCCAGTGAAGTTAAGATGCAATCACTAGAATTTTAAACAGACCTTATTCATGCCTCAGGTCCTCCTCAAAAATAATAGATTAAAAAGAAATTATGCAGTTGAATAAGAGCTTTATGGAAATATACTCTAATGGAACAATTTTTTTTTTCAGAATAACTGCAAAGAAAGCAATTTGGTGGTTTCTATTGAATAGCAAAGAATAACTTAAGGAGGCAAGAGCTCCCGCCCTCCATAAGGGATGAACCTCTTACTGGGAGAGTTGCCTCCGCATTGCAGTCATGGCTGGGGGCATTCCAGACGCCCACTATGGCTTTGATTAATTACTTTCCTTGTATTCTATCTTATTAGGTACATACAGTGAGAAATGAGGACTAAATTTCTCAGAAAATAGGTTCTGTTGAATCAAAGGCTTAAAAATAGTATTGAAATTCGGTGAATAACAAGAAAAAGAGACCAACATGGTAGCTTACCCCTGTAATCCTAGCACTTTCGGAGGCCAAGGTAGGTGGATCACCTGAGGTCAGGGGTTCGAGACCAGCCTGGCCAACATGGTGAAACCCCGTCTGTACTAAAAATGCAACAACTAACCAGCCGTGGAGGCATATGCCTGCAATCCCAGCTACTCAGAAGGCTGGGGCAGGAGAATTGCTTGAACCCAGGAGGCAGATGTTGCAGTGAGTTGAAATCACACCACTGCACTCCAGCCTGGATAAACAGAGTAAGACTCTATCTCAAAAATAAAAATAAAAAGAAAGAAAAAAGGAAAACAATGGTTGTAATGAGGATCTTAACAGCTGTTTTCACAACATGGGATCACCTAAAACCTGTGTGCTTCACCCCAACTCTTACGATAAGAGTTTAACCCAAATTCAGGTCTTCATTAACTGTCTGATCTGTATGGCCCTCTGTGAATAGGAAATGAGAACTTTAGAAAAGCAAACAGACAGATGTTTAATAACTTCATGTAGTCCCTGCTTGTTAGACTAGTTAGAGAAAGTAGTTTTGGATAAACAACTGTTACCACTGGAAGGGGATAGAGTTTGTATGATGTTTTATATAGACCGGAAAAATCTGGAGGGTACTTAGCCCTTAGATTGGCTTGAAGAGCAAAAACAGTTGGGATCCATAGGGAAATTAATTAGGGTGTAACTCTCTAAATGTAGCTGTTCCTTCTCTTTTGCCCTCACTGACCTCCCACTCTTTGGCTTCCATCCACAAGACAACTCTTGGTGATCAGAAACCCCAGGTCCAGCATTTGGTGAATACATTTGGTCATTCATTCATTTATTGACTAACTCAGAAAATAAAGATGGAGGCTAGCTATGTACCAAGAATTGTTGGTTTCCAATTGCTCACTAACTGCTTGTTTCTACTATTGTTCCAGCTAACCTAAAGTTCTTCAGAGGCCACAGAACAGGTCTTTCACTTTATTATAATTTCTCATAGTGCCTGGGCAGTGCTGGGCACAAAAGAGGTGATCAGCACCAATGCCCGGAATGTTGCTCCACCATGTCCTCCAAATAAAAGTCAAATCCCTTAGCCTGACTCCAAAAGGATGCTTCACCCTACCCCACCTTCTTTCAGCTTCATTTCTCATCTCTGACAGCACCTACCTTATTAACCCTGTGTTCCCGGCATACTAAGTTTCTTGCAGCGTCTGATTCTGGGTCACACTCTCGATTTGGAATTTTGCACATATGATTCCTTCTTGCAGCAACACTCTTCCCTTCTTCCCTGTTACCTGGATAATACCACTATTGACTTGACTCAAATGTTCCTTTTCCAGGACGTTTACCCTGAGACCAAAAGATACAGTCAGCACCCCTCCTGGGCACCTCTGTAATGGCCTATACCCACCACTGTGGTATCACTCCAAGATAAAGGCTTTATAAATGCCCATTCGCTTAGACTGCCTGCAGTTATGGGCTGTGGCTACCTCACAGTTGTGTCTCTGGGAACCAACAGTCCTTGGTACCATAGATGGACTCCATATTTATTTTCTGAGTTAGTCAATGAATGAATGAATACCCTAGCCTTGGTGGGTGGTTCTCAATGATCTCTGCTAACAGAAATTCTCATGCTTGAAATATTTTAAATATTTAATGTCTCATCCCAGATATTCTACTTTAGGAAGTAGGTTGCTCATTCTGACATATCGTGACACTATCTAAAGATTGTCCTGGCAGCTGAAAATTAGAATGCAATTCTTTATACAATTGCAGGATGTGGTGTTAATGAAGTAGTGTGCCTGCTATAGAAACTGAGATTTTTGCTTTATTTTGTTTTTTTGAAACAGGGTCTTGCTCTGTCACCTGGGCTGGAATGTGGTGACTCACTACAGCTTTTACCTCCCAGGCTCAAGTAATCCTCCCATCTCAGCCTCCCAAGTAGCTGGAACCATAGGCATGTGCCACCACTCCCAGCTAATTTTTTTTAAGAGATGGGGTCTCACTATATTGTCCAGGCTTGTCTTAAGCTCCTGGTCTCAAGCAATCCTCCACCTCAGTCTCCCAAAATGCTGGGACTACAGGCATGAGCCACCACACCCAGCGTATAGGAAACAGTTTTTAAAAGTCCCTATATAGTTCACACAAAAATCTTCATAAAGCTTTCAATGTGATACCTTATACACAGTAGTTACTTAATAAATGCTTACTTTGAATGAATGAATGAATGCCCAAAATAACTCTTGCTCAGGAAAACACTTTGCAAATAAAATTGGCAAACATCCGTGAAGTCCTCATTCACAGATGGAGAAGGCTGAACAAGTTGAGACAATCTTGGAGGTTTAGTTCGAAAATGACTTACAAAACAGACATCTGAGTGCTTGATTTAAATGGCTTATTTAACTTAGCAACCAATTTAATGTGTTTTTAATATTTTTATGTTTGTGTGGGTATTATAGTAAATATACAATGTGTTAATTGCAGTTGTCAATTGATATTTTTTTTCTTACTACCCGCTTTGTAGTCAGGTAGTCAGGTAGCCAGGTGGAGCATCTAGGCTCCTGGCCCTGCCCAGCCTGATGAATTGCATGCTGATCTTTTCCCTTCAGCATTTTCATCTTTTTTTGAGACAGAGTCTCCCTCTGTCACCCAGGCTGGAGCGCAGTGGTGTGCTCTTGGCTCACTGTAACCTCCGCCTCCAGGGTTCAAGAGATTCTCCTCCCCTTCAGCATTTCAAAGGGTGGAAGAAATTGGAGGCACCAAATGCCATTTTGTTCTCTTTTCCTGAGGCTCTTCTGTAAACATCCCGGAGTGTTTGCTGTACAAACAATATTTCTGGCCTGGCCCTGATTTTCTGAAATCTGCAGGAAACATTGGTCTAATCAAAGATTATTGAACTCTGTTGACATTCTGGAAATCACCACTCATGACTCAAGAATCCAAATGATGCCAAAGGGAAGACAGTAATCTAAGCAAACTCATCCTTTAAGGGGTTTGAATTAAATTTTCAAAATGTGAGAGATAGAATAATGGAATTGTAAATACTTAACCCTAAATTACAAAGAGGACATTAACATTAATATTAATAGAAACTCTGCAAATAGATTTTCTTTCTCATCCAGAAGGCCTGAGTCCTTTGGGATCCCTCAAGTCCAAGCTGCCTTTATTTCTCAATTACCTTCTGCCACAGTATGTATTTTTTTTTGCCGGGGGGGACAGAGTATCGCTTTGTTGCCCAGGCTGGAGTGCAGTGGCATGATCTCAGCTCACTGCAACCTCCACCAGCCGGGTTCAAGTGATTCTCCTGCCTCAGCCTCCTAAGTAGCTGGGACTACTGGTGCAGGCCACCATGCTTGGCTAATTTTTGTATGTTTAGTAGAGACAAGGTTTCACCATGTTGGCCAAGATGCTGTTGAACTCCTAACATCTAGTGATCTGCCCACCTCGGCCTTCCAAAGTGCTGGGATTATAGGCATGAAACACCACATCCAGCCTGTGCCACAGTATTGAATTGAAATGTTTTAACTCTTAAACTTAGAAGAATGTGGAAGGCAGATAACTATGTCATGCACTACTAAAGCTAAAAAGAAAGAAAGAAAATCATAAATAACTATAAAAGCCCAAATATTGGTATAGATGGAAACTAAATAATCTTTTAAATCCCTTGTAAAGCTCAAGAAGAAAAACTTCTTCATATCCAGTCAAATGAAGTGAAAAGTGATCTCAATCAATATTTTATAGAATCGATAGACTCTTCAAATATCAATGTTTTAGGAAAGAATTTGAGAATTTAGCTTTAAATGACTTTGGTAATAATTGATAACAAACTCTAATTGTGTAATTCTTTTAACAAAGCCATATATTTAATAAACTCATGGAATAGTCAGAATATTTTTTCTATTTCTCAGATAAAGAAACTGCAAATTAGACAGGTAGGTGAAATGAGTGGCCAGAGCTGTATACATGTTTTGCCTCCTCCCACTAAGTGCAAAGAAATCAAATTTTCCTCTGGCTACCAGTGGAGTATAAAGGAAAATACATTACTTTTTTGCCAATGTCATTTCAGTTTACTGATAAGCTAACATCATTTTGCACTAGGGAACTGAGTTTCTATGAAAAGAAAATAAATTGTTTCTCTTGCTCAGAGATGGGAGAGCAGAGAGAATGAAGTGATAGGTTCCTCTACCTCAGGCTCCATAAGTGAGCTTGTCGTCAGCCTCCCATGCTCCACGTGTGAATACAGGAAACACCTCCTGTACAGCCCAAAACATCCTGACCATATCTAGTGTGTCCTGGATTGATGCAGCAAAGCTTTAGATTATTCATTCTTATGTGAGACTTTTATTCCCTTTTGAAATGAACATTTTCCAAATAGCTTTCTTCATTTCATTGCTTGATCAGCAGTAAGCAGCAAGTGCTTCTAATGTTCTGGTGGGAAGAGAAAATATATTTATTATTATCTTAAAACTATTCAATTTAGGAAAGTCTGACCTTTAGAGACAGACTCAAAGCATAAATAAATATCAGAGAGGAACTTCTTTTTCCCATCTCTGATTTTTTTCCCCATCTCTGATTTTTATGAAGAGGAATTTTCGCTAAGCCCTTTAAGCTTCTGGACCAAAACTTCTTTCTGGAAATATATTAGGTTACCTATAGGTGAGCAACATCACTGGCCTTGGGTGGAATTAATCTATCAAAAGCCATACACATGGCATTTCATCTTTTTCTTCTTCTTCCTCCTCCCTAGACCAGTGTGAAGCAATGAGTTTTTACAGATTAAAGCTTGCCCTGGACTGAGTCCCAGACACTAAATTGAGTGTGCACTTTGGTTTCATCGCTAAGCTGCATTACCATTACCTTTATCAGTAATAAAGATAAATTTATTTTCTGGAAATGCGGGCTCCTTTTTTTACATTCTCAGTTCGATTTTTTAAAATTCATGCAGGAAAGAAGGGTTCTATTTATTGGACTTTCCTCAAAAATCTCACCAGGAAGAGTCCACTGTACTCAAGTATTCAAATAGGGGGAAAACGGGTTTAGAACACAAGCCCACTGCGCTGGGCAGAATTTTAGGATGGCCCCCCACATTTGGTAGCCCCTTGATGTTCCTGCAGTGTATCATCTCCTTCCCTTGAGAATGGGTGGCACTAGTGAATATTTTGGGTTATCATTCCTGAAATTAGGTTACCAAGAAGTTGGCTGCAGTTAATAAAAAGGAAGTTTATCCTGGGTGGGTCTAATTAATCAGGTTTTCTCTCTGAAAGAATGTGAAGCTTCAGGGAGATGCGATGCTGTGGGCCTGGAAGAAAAGCAAACAGCCATGTTGCAAATTGCTAATGGAGGGGCCATGTAGCTAGAACCCAGGAGAAATGCCTAGGAGCTGACAGCAATCTCCAGCCCAAAGCCAGCAAAGAAAAACTGAAAACAAAACAAACAAAACAACAGCAACAACAAAACAAGGATCAGAGTTCTGCAACTGCAAATAATTGAATTCTGCCAACAACATAAAGGAGCTGGGAAGAGTACCTCAAACTGCAGGTGAGAATGCAGCCTTAGCTGACACTCTGACTTCCGCCTGTGAGACCCTAACAGAAAACCCAGCTGTGCCATGCCCCTATTTCTCGCCCATGGAGGGTGTGACATAAGAAACATGTGTTGTTTTAATCCGCTAAGTTTGTGGCACTTTGTTATGCAGCAATATAGAACTAACGCAGCCATTAAACATTGACCATTCCCTTCAGATGGTTGTGTCTCAAAAGCTTGCAAGCCAATTGTTTTGAATTGAAAAGCAGCTTCTAGAGGAGCAAATTTATAACTCTTAAAAAACATAGTATGATATTTTATATACATAGTGAGATTTAAAGGGGGTCATCTGAGAGGAAGAGGGTAGAGCAGGGAACTGATGTACATGTCCCAGAACTGTGTGCCGCAAGTCTGGATCAAAGGCCTTAGAGTGGTATGTAAGTGCATCATCAGCAAATAAGAGAATAAAAGTCCCATGGAGGCAGGGTACCGTAGTATGGGAGGGATGACCTCTCTACTCAACATCAGAAGCCATCAGTAAAAATATTAAGAAACAAGGGGCAACACTTGGGAATGGAATTGTGCACCAATCTGACATAAGAGGAGAAACTCAATGGCCTGTAAGAAGAAAAGAAAAGAAATCAAAAGGGCAAAAGACGCACCAAGTTAAGATGGTGAAGATTTCTGCTAAACGTAACTTAACATCCTTTTTTTCTTTTTTTTCTAGAGATGAGGTCTTGCCATATTGCCCAGGCTGGTCTAGAACTTCAGGGCTGAAGCAATCCTCCTTCCTCAGCCTCCCAAAGTGTTGGGATTACAGGTGTGAGCCACCATGCCTGACCCACAGTGTAACTTAACCCTCTAAGGAGTAAAGAAGAATCTAATTACAGTCATACAGCCAGGGAAGAAGAAGTGTTATGTACTTCAAGTACAAACGTAACTCAAGTGTTGAGCCAGCAAAACCCTGGATCACTGAGTTCAAGGGAACCCAAGTCAATTTGGTGTAACCTTGCAAGGAGAAAGGATGAACTAGTTAACTAAAAATGGATAAGTGAATAGCTACGTGTAGAAGATAATATTAGGTCCCTGTCTGACATCACATTATTAAAAATAAAAATCCAGATGAACTAAAATCCTATGTGTATGCAAAAAAATTGTTTAACTTTTGGGAGAAAATATAGAAGATTTCTATAATGAGGACAGAAAAGGATTTGGTAAACAGGTATTAAATTGTACAAACTATAAAGAAAAAAATGAGATTAAACTACCTTGAAAATCAAAGATCTTATGCACAACATAAGACATCATAAGGAAAGTCAAAAGACATACTGCCTAAAAGAAGATATTTTAAAACCATATAACTACCAAGACTGAATTATAAAGAAATAGAAAATCAGAACAGACTAATAAGTAAAGAGATTGAATTGATCAAAAACCTTCCAAAAAAGAAAAAGCCTGACCCCAGATGGCTTCACTGATGAATTCTACCAAACATTTAAAAAAGAACAATGCCAATCATATTCAAACTCTTTCAAAAACTGAAGAGGAGAAAACATTTCCAAATTAATTTTATGGGGCTTGTATTACCCTTACACCAAAGCCAGACAAGAACACTACAAGAAAGGAAAATTCCAGGCCAAATCCCTCATGAACATAGATGCAAAACTCCTCCACAAAATACTAGCAAACCAAATTCAACAGCACATTAAAAGAATTATACACCACAATCAATTGGGGTTTATTTATGAGATGCAAGAATGCTTCAACATACACAAATCAATGAAGTGATATATCACATTAACAGAATGAAGGATAAAAACTATATGATCATCTCAGTGGATGCAGAAAAAAATTTGACAAAATTCAACATTCTTTCATAATTAAAACTCACAATAAATTACGTATAGATAAAATGTACATCAACATAATAAAGGCCACATATATCAGGCCCACAGCTAACATCATACTCAACAATGAAAAGCTGAAGGTCTTTCCTCTAAGACTAAGAACAATAAAAGGATACCTACTCTCACCACTTCTACTTAACTCATTGCTGGAAACCCTGGAGAAAGCAAGCAAGATAAAAGTCATCCTAGTCAGCAAGAAAAAAGTAAAATTGTCCCTGTTCACAGTTGATGTTATTTTGTCTGTTAAAGACTCCAACCAAAAAAAAAAAAATCTTAGAACTAATCAATAAATCCAGAAAAATTGTAAATACAGAATTAACATACAAAATAAGTAGTATTTCTAGACTCTAATAACTAGCTAATAGAAAAAGAAATTAAGAAAATAATCCCATTTACAATAACGTCAAAATAAAGTACTTAGAAATAAATGTAACTAGAAGGTGGAAGAGCTGTAGATTGAAAACTGTACAACATTGATGAAAGAAATTGAGGACACAAATAAATGGAAAAATATCCCCCAGTGCTCATGACGTTGGAGGAAAAAAACACTAAGGTATTGGTGGTGATGTGGAGAAATGGGAATCATATATTGCCAATGAGTGTAAAGTGTTACAACCACTTAGTAGAGCAAGTCCCAGAAGCTGATGTTGCTCCTGTCCTTTAGCCCAGCAATTTTACGTCTTTGTAGCTGTCTAACAGAAACTCATGTAAATAAAGAAGCATAGTCAAAAATGTTCATGTAATTTTTGTGATACTAAAACAGTAAAAGCAACCTTACTATCCACCAGTCAATTAACAGCACAGCTTCAAAGGACTAATAAAATAATCATAAAGTCCAAAAATATTGAGATCAGGATCTCGAAGAATAAGAGGGTTAATCACCCGTGGTCTAAGCATACCATGAAATGCTACAAAATAAATAAACTAAGTAAAATAAACAAGGAAAATCACAAAACATAACTATAAGTTTAAGAAAGTTGGAAAAAGGTATCTTGATGATATACCATTTATATAATATTTCATTCAATATAATATATACTAAATGTGTGTATTAATAAAAGTATATAACTTTTAATTTGTATAAAAGATACATAATATTTACTAATACATACTTATATGATAAATGTGTAAAACCATACTTTGATGTGATACACATCAACTTGGAGAATGGAGCTTACAACTAAAATCTAAACTGTGCATTTCAAGAAGAAGGAACTTATTTACAGCTATTCCTCACACCTAGAAGACTGCCCCAAAAATAGTAGATGCTTAATGCTTATCTTTGAATAAACCAATGAATGAGTGAATGGTTTCATCTGGAAGGAGAATGAGATGAATAGAATGGGGTGGGCAAACTTTTAGGTGTATTTGTAACATTTGCTTTGTAGAGTGGTTATGATCACATAAAACAAAATCGTATTCTCAATTAAGTCTAAGTGATGGGTTTTTTATTTTTTTAATATTATATGATTTCAATTTAAAATTTTTAAACATGTCCATAACACATTTTTTTATGATAGATAGAATTACCACCCTCTGTCACTACCTAAGAATTCTTTAGAGAGCCCATTTTTTATTTCATAGGAAAAACCTTTCAATGTACAAATCGAAGAACTGACCTAAATTTTAAGTGTTGTAGAATAAAACTTGAACGAAAAAGTTGAGGTATTGCTATACTTACTACCACAAGTAATAACCTCCTTTATTTAAAAATTGCATTATCACCTCCTTTGATAAATTTAAATGAATTTCTAGAAGTGATAGGTAATTACAGGGGAGAAAGTAGGTATACTTCAAAGCAGAATTAATTTAAATCGTCTGCCTTTTGCATAATTACATTTATTCTCTATGAAAAAAATCACAACACAAATACACTACAGGCTATACACTATTGTAAGATCTAGATAATCAGAAGTCCAAGACATGTTTCCTCTATGACTTCACAGCAAATTGGAGAAGTAAATCGTTAATTGTGATACCTCGTGGCAACTATTATCATAGGATTATTCAGAGTAGTATGCAACCACATAGAAGAAAGCTCTCGCAATCTGGAGCTGCAAGGAAGGCTTCCTGGAGGGCATGACACATGAGCTAGATCTTGAAGGATAAGTGTTTCCCAAACAGAAAAGTTGATGGAATAAGGGATGGTAAGTAGTGAAGGATTTTTTTTCCAGATAAAGGTACAGTAGTTGTAAAGTTCTAGTCTAGTTAGAAATAATAGCATATTTTGCTACAAGTAGGACAATCAACTATAGCCCAAAGATGCATTTTGTAGCATGGTGGGGGAAAAGTTTAGAAACAGGGACAGATACAAGACCATTGAGTACCTTACAATGCCATGATAAATGATTCCAGAGTCTATCTCATAGGTTGTAAGGAACTATTACAAACTTCTAAGCAATGAAGTGGCATACTCAGAATAGGAGTAATAGAGAGGATGTTTTGGAGTTGGGTCAAATTGGATGCGGGGAGACTTAAGACTTGTCTATTAAGGCAAGGCTGGGCATGGTGACCCATCCCTGTAACCCCAGCACTTTGAAAGGCTAAGGCAGGTAGATCATTTAAGGACAGGAGTTCGAGACCAGTCTGATGAACATGGTGGAGATGATAAGGCTTCCCTAATCTTCAACAGTGTCATATAATTGGAAAAGGGAATATTAAAAGCACATTTAGGACACATAATCTATAATATTTATAAGTATAATGTTCTTTGTTTTCTTTCCAGTAGTGTGAAATGAGTATAATTTTCTAGAGAAAAGATGTATAGCTGATTGTTAAGATGGTCAGAGTTGTCTTCCTATTTATATTTAGGTATCTTTGCAATGTGATTTTGCAGCTCCTTCCATGAGAATGTAGAGTCTATTTCCCCACCTCTCGAATATAGGCTAATCTTGACCCTCGTTTTGACCCAGGTCATGAGGAAAGCATTTATAAATGGGCTTAAACACTAAACACCCAAGGGCATTGTAGGGGGGACAGGAATCAGAAATGTCAAATATATTAAATTGAATTCATTGATTTTCTACAAAAATATCTAACACCACTGATATTAAACTGGCATATTTAACTTGCAAAGTCCTTTTGCTCATGAAGCCGATACATTAATGGCTATTATTTGTAATTGAAAATGAGTTAAATTAATTTATAAACACAGTAATTTGATCTAAATAAAAAGTCATATGTAACTAAGCCTTCTACAGCTACACATATTAAGTCATTGCCTTTGGGCACAGTTTCCACAAAATAATGACTGACTTTTGAAACTTTGATTTGTGTCTTCTTATTTTCACATGGTCAGCTTTATTACTGGAGTTCCTATAGTGGATGACAAATATAGCTAACATTTTGAGCAAATTAAAAGTTCATCATCAACTTTCTTGAGACAGAGGAAATTAGCACTTAATTTTTTCTTAAGCATGTACTATTATCACTTTAGTTTATTTCTGTTCCAAAGGTTTATTGTAAAATTTAAAAAACAATATCTCATGAGATAATAAAATAAATAATTAGCTATTGACTTGCAATGTCCAACAAATGATAAAATCATCATAGCAAGAATGTTTCAACAACTCTCTAAGCTCTCTATGGCAAAATAGTTTACTCTCTATATCTCGCATATATTTTATCTTCACCTAACCTATAATTTCTGAAGTTTCCCACTGACCCCAGTCTCCACCCACTGGCCATCTGGCAAGTTTTTTGTTTGTTTGTTTCTTGAGATGGGGTCTCACCTTGTCAGACCCCATCTCAAAAACCACTGTCACGGGTAGACTGAGCCATAATCACGTGTGCCTTGCCTTGTGTAGCTATAGTGCAGTGGTGTGCTTATGGTTCACTGTACGCTTGACCTCCCAGGCTCAATTGATCCTCCCACTTCAGCCTCCCAAGTAGCTGGGACTACAGGCACATGCCGCTACACCTGGCAAATTTTTGTATTTTTTGTAGAGACAGAGTCTTGCCATGTTGCCCAGGCCAGTCTCAAACGTCTGGGCTCAAGTGATTCACTCACCTCAACCTCCCAAAGTGTTGAGATTACAGGTGTGAATGACCACATTCAGCCTCTACAAATGTCTGAATCTAACAGGTCATAGTAAAAGTTGGCACATAACTTGGTGAAACAACAAAAGCTAGCAAAGGCAACAGCCTCAAATACTTCTCCCACCACCATCTGAAACGGGGAAGAGTTGCATTTTCCTAATCTTTTATGTCTGAGTGTCCTTGATTTTATTCTCCCTGCTGTCTTTGAGGAAAGTGTCTTTTATCATGCATCTTTAAGGAGTTGGGGAAAGAGAAGTTTCTGCTAAGTGTTTTTTTCAGATTTAACCCTGTATTAAAGCAAGAACTCTGTTCTCTGCACAGGAATCTCAAAACCATGTGACCAAGGCAGAAGCTGAAAGTACACAGTCAAGGTCTACAAAACCCTTTCCAACCTATTTAAATGTAACTTCTCATTAACAAAACATGTCATTAAAGATGGCCGGATAGGAACAGCTCTGGATTGCAGTTCCCAGTGAAAACACAGAGGGTGAGTGATCACCACATTTCCAAACAAATTTTTACTGCCCACAGACCAGGAGATTCCCAAGTGGAAAAGTGCCATGAGTCTCCAGCATGGCCGTTTCAGCCGGCGCAGTGGGTCTCCACACAAAAACTCACACAAATCTGGGCACCTTTTCAACCAGTGGCTGGAATGCCTGGGAGACAGAGTCTCCCATTCAACTGAAAAAAAAGGGACTGAAACAAGGAGCCAGGCCAGGAGATTCCCAGGCAGAAAAGCACCGTGAGCCCCCAGCACAGCTGTTTCAGCCAGCGCAGCGGGTCTCTGCACAAAAACTCACACAAATCTGGGTGCCATTTCAACTGGTGACTGGAAAGCCTGGGAGACAGAGTTGCCCGTTCAACTAAAAAAAAGAGGGGGCTGAAACAGGGAGCCAGGTGATCTAGCTCAGATGGTCCCACCCCCACAAAGACCAGCAATTGGAAATGCTCTGGATTGAGAGTTTCACAGCAAGTCCGAGGCAATCTGCCATTACAGAGGCAGTCCACCATTACAGAGATAGTCCACCATTACTGAGGCAGACCACCATTACCAAGGCAGTTCTAACTATACCCCTATAAACAAAACTGCAAGGAAGTTCACACAGCAGCGGAGCAGAGCCCATGGCAGCTCACCGACACCTCTGCTGGTAGACTGTGACTAGGCTACCTCCTCGCTGGGCAGGCATCTCTGAAAAAAAGGTGGCAGAATGACAGGAGCTTATAAATAAAGCCCTACCTTCCCAGGACAGAGCACCTGGGGGAAAAGGCTGTTATGAGTTCAGCTGCAGCATACTTAAACATACCTGCCCAGCAACTCTGAACAGAACAACAGAACAGCAGAGCTCACAGCTCAGCACTTGAGCTCCTATAAGGGACAGACTGTCTCCTCAAGCAGCTCCCCTACCCCCATATAACCAAAGAGACACCTCATAAAAGAGAGCTCAGGCTGACATCTGGCAGATATCCCTCTGGGACAAAGATAACAGAAGAAGAAACTGACAGCAACCCTTACTATTCTGCAGCCACTGCAGGTGATCCCCAAGCAAGCAGGGTCTGGAGTGGACCCCCAGCAGTCCTACAGCAGGAGTCCTGAGTGTCAGAAGGAAAACTAAGAAACAGAAGAAATAACTTCATCGGCAACAAAAAGGACGTCCACTCAGAGACCCCATCTGAAAGTCATCAACCACAAAGACCACAGGTAGATAAATCCACAAAGATGGGAAGAAACCAGTGCAAAAAGGATGAAAATACTCAAAATCGGAATGCCTCTCCTTCTCCAAGAAATCACAACACCTCATCAGCAAGGGAACAAGGCTGGATGGAGAATGAGTCTGATGAATTGACAGAAATAGGCTTCAGACGGTGGGTAATAACAAACTTCTCTGAGCTAAAAGATCATGTTCTAACCCAATGCAAAGAAACTAAGAACATTGAAAAAAGGTTTGATGAGAATAAACAGCTTAGAGAGGAATATAAATGAATTGATGGAGCTGAAAAACACAACATGAGAACAGCGTAAAACATACACAAGTTTCAATAGCCAAATTGACCAAGCAGAAGAAAGGATATCAAGGATTGAAGATCAACTCAATGAAATAAAACAGGAAGGCAAGATTAGAGAAAAAAGAGAAAAAGAAATGAACAAAGCCTCCAAGAAATATGGGATTATGAGAAAAGACCTAATCTATATTTGATACGTGTACCTGAATATGACAGAGAGAATGAATCCAAGCTGGAAAACACTCTTCAGGATATTATCCAGGAGAACTTCCCCAACCTAGCAACGAAGGCCAACATTCAAGTCCAGGAAATACAGAGAATACCACAAAGATATTCCTCAAGAAAAGCAACCCCAAGGCACATAACAGTCAGATTAACCACGGTTAAAATGAAGGAAAAAATGCTAAGCATAGCCAGAGAGAAAGGTTGGGTTACCCACAAAGGGAAGCCCATCAGACTCACAGTGGCTCTCTCAGCAGAAACCCTACAAGCCAGAAGAGACTGGGGGCCAATATTCAACATCCTTAAAGAAAAGAACTTTCAACCTAGAATTTCATATCCAGGCAAACTAAGCTTCATAAGTGAAGGAGAAATAAAATCCTTTATGAATGAGCAATTGCTCAGGGATTTCGTCACCACCAGGCCTGCATAATTTTACATAATGGTAAAAGGAGCAATGCAAGAAGAGGAGCTAACGATCCTAAATATATACATGCCCAATGCAGGAGCACTCAGATACATAAAGCAAGTTCTTAATGACATACAAAGAGACTTAGACTCCCATATAATAATAGTGGGAGACTTTAACACTCTCAACAAGACAGAAAATTCACAAGGATATCCAGGACTTGAACTCAGACCTGGACCAAGTAAACCTAATAGACATTTATAGAACTCTCCACCCAAAATCCACAGAATATACATTCTTCTCAGCACCGCATCACACCTACTCTAAAATTGACTACATAACTGGAAGTAACTCACTCCTCAGCAAATGCAAAAGAACAGAAATCATAACAAACAGTCTCTCAAACCACAGAGCAATCAAATTAGAACTCAGTATTCAGAAACTAACTCAGAACCGCACAGCTTCATGGAAACTGAACAACTGACTCTTGAATGTTGACTGGATAAACAAAGAAATGAAGGCAGAAATAAATATGTTCTTCAAAACCAACGAGAATGAAGACACAACATACCAGAATCTCTGGGACACATTTAAAGCAATGTCTAGAGGAAAATATATAGCAATAAATGCCTACAGGAGAAGCAAGGAAAGATCTAAAATCGACACCCTATTGTCAAAATTGAAAGAGCTAGAAGAGGAAGATCCAAAAATCTCAAAACCTAGCAGAAGACAAGAAATAAGTAAGATCAGAGCAGAAAACTGCAGGAGATAGAGACACAAAAAAACCCTTTAAAAAAATCAATAAATCTAGGAGCTGGTTTTTTGAAAAGATCAACAAAATAGACCACTAACCAGATTAATAAAAAAGAGAGAAGAATCAAATAGATGCAATAAAAAATGATAAAGGGAATATCACCACAGCTTCCACGGAAATACAAACCACCATCAGAGATTACTACAAACAACTCTATGCACATAAACCAGTAAACCTGGAAGAAATGGATAAATTCCTGGACACTTGCACCCTCCCAAGCCTAAACCAGGAAGAAGTCGAAACCCTGAATAGACCAGTAACAAGGGATGAAGTTGAGACAGCAATTAATAGCCTACCACCCAAAAAAAGCCCAGGTCCAGATGGGTTCACAGCTGAATTTTACCAGACATACAAGGAGGAGCTGGTACCATTCCTTCTGAAACTATTCCAAACAATAGAAAAAGAGGGAATCCTTCCCAAATCATTTTATGAGACCAATAACATCCTGATACCAAAACCTGGCAGAGACTCAACAGAAGAAGAAAACTGCAGGCCAATATCCATGATGAACATAGATGCAAAAATCTTCAATAAAATACTGGCAAACTGATTGCAACAGCACATCAAAAAGCCTATCCATCATGATCAAGTAGGCTTCATCCCGGGGATGCAAGGCTGGTTCAACATACGCAAGTCTATAGACGTAATTCACCACATGAACAGAAACCAAAGACAAAAACCACGTGATTATCTCAAGAGATACAGAGAAGGCCTTCAACAAAAATCAACAGCCCTTTAGACAAGGATGCCCTCTCTCACCACTCCTATTCAATATAGTATTGGAAGTTCTAGTCAGAGCAATCAGGCAAGAAAAAGAAATAAAGGATATTCAATTAGGAAAGGAGGAAGTCAAATTGTCTCTATTTGCAGATGACATGATTGTATATTTAGAAGACCCCATCGTCTCACCCAAAATCTCCTAAACTGATAAGCAACTTCAGCAAAGTCTCAGGATACAAAATCCAAGTGCAGAAATCACAAGCATTCCTATACACCAATAACAGACTTAAAGAGAGCCAAATCAAGAACCAACTGCCATTCACAATCACTACAAAGAGAATACCTAGGAATACAACTGACAAAGGACGTAAAGGACATCAAGGAGAACTACAAACCACGGCGCAAGGAAATAAGAGAGAACACCAACAGATGGATAAACATTCCATGTTCATGGTTAGAAGAATCAATATTGTGAAAATGGCCAAACTGCCCAAAGTAATTTATAGATTCAATGCTGTCCCCATCAAGCTACCTATGACCCTCTTCACAGAACTGGAAAAAACCACCTTAAACTTCATATGGAACCAAAAGAGAGCCCACATAGCCAAGACAATCCTAAGCAAAAAGAACAAAGCTTGAGGCATCACGCTACCTGACTTCAAACTATACTACAAGGCTACAGTATTCAAAACAGCATGGTACTGGTACCAAAAGAGGGATATAGACCAATGGAACAGAACAGAGGCCTCGGAGGCAACACCACACATCTACAACCATCTGATCTTTGACAAACCTCACAAAAACAAGCAATGGGGAAAGGAGTCCCTGTTTAATAAATGGCGTTGGGAAAACTGGCTAGCCATGTGCAGAAAGAAGAAAATGGACCCCTTCCTCACACTTTACACTAAAATTAACTCCAGATGGATTAAAGACTTAAACATAAGACCTAACACCATAAAAACCCTAGAAGAAAACCTAGGCAAAACCATTCAGGACGTAGGCATAGGCGAGGACTTTGTGATTAAAACACCAAAAAGCACTGGCAACAAAAGTCAAAATAGACAAATGGGACCTAATTAAACTCCAGAGCTTCTGTACAGCAAAAGAAACAATCATTAGAGTGAACTGGCAACCAACAGAATGGGGAAAAATTTTTGCAATCTACCCATCTGACAAAGAGCTAACATCCAGAATCTACAAAGAACTAAAACAGATTTACAAGAAAAAAACAAACGCATTCAAAAGTGGGCGATGGATATGAACAGATACTTTTCAAAAGAAGAAATATATGAGACCAACTAACATATGAAAAAATGCCCATCATCACTGGTCATTAGAGAAATGCAGATCAAAACCACACTGAGATACCATCTCACGCCAGTTAGAAAGGGGACCATTAAAAAATCTGGAGACAACAGATGCTGGAGCGGCTGCGGAGAAATAGGAACACTTTTACACTGTTGGTGGGAGTGTAAATTAGTTCAACCATTGTGGAAGACAGTGTGGTTATTCCTCAAGGACCTAGAAACAGAAATTCCATTTGACCCAGCAATCCCATTACTGGGTATATATCCAAAGGATTATAAACTGTTCCATTATAAAGACACATGCACATGTATGTTCACTGCAGCACTGTTTACAATAGCAAAGACCTGGAACCAACCCAAATGCCCATCAATGATAGACTGGACTAGGTAAATGTGGCACATATACACCATGGAATACTAGGCAGCCATAAAATACAATGAGTTCATATCCTTTGTAGGGACGTGGACGAATCTGGAAACCGTCATTCTCAGCAAACTGACACAAGAACAGAAAATCAAACACCGCATGTTCTCACTCATAGGTGGGTTCCGAACAATGAGAACACGTGGACACAGGGAGGGGAGCACCACGCACTGAGGTCTGTTTGGGGGAAATAGGGGAGGGACAGCAGGGGCTTGGGAGGTTGGGGAGGGATAACATGGGGAGAAATGACAGATATAGGTGATGGGGGGATGGAGGCAGCAACCCACATTGCCATGTATGTACCTATGCAACAATCCTGCATGTTCTGCACATGTACCCCAGAACCTAAAGTGCAATAAAATATATATGTAAATAAATAAAAACCAAAATCAATCAAATCTTCAGTAACAGAAAAGAATACGGCACAGTGCTACAAGATTTGGGTATATATTGCTTTGGGTCTTTTGGTTATAATATGGGCACTTAAATGGCCACGTTAGGATTATATTAACAGGGCACTGCTGCTGCTTTATTACTTTTTAAAAATAGCTTTTTGGAACTGAAAAAATACAGATTAACTACTAAGGAAGTGAAAATCACTCACAGCATGGATCTTTCTCTTTCCCTCTACAGATATATGGATAAGGAAGGCATGAGAACCCTCCTCCTGTTTCCCTATCACTGGAGGTAATTCCTGTTAAGTTTGGTAGATCCAAACAGACACGTCAAAACAGGATTTCCTATCTCATCAAGCTAAGGTAATTATAGCTATAAATTACTCTTCAAGAGGAGTTTATAAATTTGATGAATGTATAAACTGTTTTAGCAGTGTCAATGCAGGGCTTAGAAAGTGACCTCAATTCTTATAGTGACAGAGAAAGATGACTCTATCCACTTAAAATTCTATGTTCTGTGAGCAGCCTGCAGAGCCTCTCGCACAAATGACTTTGGGAGGACCACGGTGCGACAGGAAAATGAAAACGGGCGTGCTGAAGGAGTCAGCTCTCATCATCTGCAATTCTGTGAAAATCAATGGAAGGCAGGAGATCATGGGCAAACACTTTCGCCTTCTTTGGATGATTCTGTCTCCAATTCTTCAACTCAAATTTGGCACTACAGTAATACGAAAAATGCTAAGATTTTTATTCTTTTCAGAAGGGGAATGTAGAATATAGCAGCTGGTTCTACCATCATATACATGATGTCATGTGTAAAACAATTATAGTATCTTTCTCACAGGACTATTGTATTAAATGAATATATGCAAGGTCTTAGAATACTGTCTAAAACACAGTTAACTACACTGCGTTTTAGACAGTATTCTAAATGTAAGTTCATGTAACTTCATAATAAAGATAATATTTCCTTAATAGAAAAGCTAACAGCAGCTGATTACTCGAAAATTATGCCTTTTTATTTTGGGAGGGCTCAGCACAAAAGCAGGTAGCATAAAATGATTTGGGGGACACGTGGCCAAAGAACAAACCTTTTAAAAAAGGTCTTTAATTAAACAATTCTAAACTCAAAAGGTCTTTGTAACAACTTGATTTTAAACCTAAAACAATCACCACCAACAACAAAAACAAGGTAAACTTTCACCCTAATTCTTAAAATCTTCAATGATTAATAAAGTGGCAGGGAGTCATTTTGAGGCATAAAAAAATTCTGTATAAACTTTTAACACTTAACCAAAGCAAAATAAGGCCAGCGTGGAAAATATCTTACATGGCATTATTAAGTTCAGACGTTTCTACATACTAAAGATAAGCCTGTCATATAGAAATTATGAAACTCTCAACAGGTGCTATAAAACAGTGAAATTATCTGATACCATACACAACACCTGATACTCCACATCATGGAAAGCTTTATTAACAAAGACCCCAGGGTTTAATCAAATACTGAAAGGAAAACAAATATGCTACCATAACACCCATATCCAGGGAAAGCTTGCATAAGAAATGTAAGTTTTAAATAGGTGAGACTGCTTATTTTTTTAACTTAGCAAAGTTGCAAAATTGTCAATTTTTAAGAAAGGATACAGTAAAGGCTTAACATGCAACCTTTAAAGTTTACTTAGGAATACAGAGATAGGTAATTAAAATAAATTGTGCAAACATATATTACATCAATCTGCCCAAATTATAAATTCAGTGATGCATTAGGACTGTATTCAGTGCAATCAAAACATTATCAGTTACGGCCGCTGCTGCTAATGCTCATGCTCCTAAGAGAAATGTGTTGTAAAACCAGGAAGAACGGGCTGGAGAGAGACTCTCGTGGACTTGGAGGATGAATAAGCATTCCTTAATTAGCCCATCAGGTTAAGTGCAAGCATTAATGGGCCCTTCCTAAAGTCTAGCTTGACATCTTTCTCCAAACATGGCCAAGAAGAAAGTTCCATTAGCAATATTAATACAAGCTTAGTTGATCATTTTCATTCAATTAACTTCTTTCAATTAAATAGATAGCTTGACAAAAGCAGTGATAAAAGACCCAAAGGGACAGCTGATGACTCGAAGTGAACATTAGCGTGCGAGAGGTCGCTGGTATTAAACGGACTGTAAATCTAGCATTCAATTTGGAAAATGCATTTCTTCTGCTCTCACTCCTTTAATGAGCAATTTTAGCTGACTAGATGTGTTTGCGGTAGAGATTTCATGGGAAGTCAAGCACCCTTTTCCTTTTTCTTTTTTCCATCCCAACAGTTATATTCTCGCTGGTGGCAGTTTCCTGCCAACATTCCTGCCACAGTAACTCAAAACTTCACTTTCTGGTTAAAAACGAAGATGTGTTGAAATAATTTATATAAAACTAGCATTAAAAATTAATGACCTAAGAAGATAAACAAAAAAAATTAATGAACTATTTTACCTTGTTAATCAATTTTTGAAAGGTTTGAAAAAATAAAATCTAAGAAATAATTAGCAAAAAATAAAAACATTTTAAAAACTGTATTTATGTTTCATCATGTCACAGTTAAGCACTTAGGGCCACAGAAAAGATGCATGTAACAAGATTTAAAAACAAGGTCTGAAATAAGGCTAATATAAATTAAAATGAAAGTCAATTTATTTAATTAAATTACCTTAATTAATCAAAACTAACTACTAAAATGGCTTTTCTTAATTAAAAAGTTGTGTAGGCCAGCTGCAGTGGCTCATGCCTATAATCCCAGCACTTCGGGAGGCAGAAGCAGGAGGAACCCATGAGGCCAGGAGTTTGAGACCAGCCCGCAGGGTAACACAGTGAGACCCTGTCTCTACAAAAAAACTAATAAATTAGCTGGGCATGGCAGCATGTGCCTGTAGTCCCAGCTACTCAGGAGGCTGAGGTGGGAAGACTGCTTGAACCCAGGAGTTCAAGGCTGCAGTGAGCTATGATAGTGCCATTGTACTCCAGCCTGAGAGACACATGAAGTTCAGGTTTAAAAAAAAGTTTTGCAAATTAAGGCATGTCTGAAACAAACCTGCATTTCTATTCCTCTGCAACGAATCAAGACAAAAATCTGTATATTATTCCACATCAATAAACAAAAAATACAGATATTCTATACCTTAAATAACTGAATCCATCGTTTCTGTTCCATCTGTATGCATTGTTGCATTTCAGAACTTGTAGTAACTCCAATACTCTGAAATGCTGTAATATATTCTTCTCGAACTTCTGGCTTGGTTTCTGGATAAGCCAACTTGATGATCCCCAGGCATGCATCTCGAAGACATCGAGACAACATTATCAGCTCTTCCAAAGTGAAAGGCATCATTGATGATTGTCTTTGACCTACAACTAAAAAACATAATCCAGTTTTCTATCATGTTTTTTCGTCTTTTAACACACACTGAAAGACTTAAAACGCTTAAAACTTTTCTACTATCTATGAAAACTGATGGGCCATGTGGCCAGCAGCAAACCGGTTTCTCAAAATCCTTACCTTCTATGGGATCACCGAAGAATTCGTTATCATGTATGGAAATTAGTGAGTGACTAAACAAGGAGCTAAAAAGGTAAAAGAGTGGGATGATTCGACTAGAGTCTTCAAAAGACATAGGTGAACCCCTGGATATCACCTGAAGCAATGGTACCATAGACCTTGAATTAAAGAAAAGAAAAAGAAAAAAAAGCAGTCATTTTAAAATTAGTTTTAAGTTTGGGAACTAATTAAAACATAACATCAAGCAAATATAATCAGGGAAAGTAACATTTGCATTAGGAATTAAACTATTTAAAGGCAAGATGAAGTTACCATGGCAATGCAGGTTAATAAACAGCATAGATTAATACAAAAAAATAGCACACCAACCCATTAATCTTCACTAAGGTTCCTGCTACCTCTAGCAACTGCATAGTGAAGTTACTAAGAGTGAGCCAGTGGTTCCCAGGCTCTAATAAGGGCCGGGCATGGTGGCTCACGCCTGTAATCCTAGCACTTTGTGAAGTCGAGGTGAGTGGATCACCTGAGGCCAGGAGTTCAAGACCAGCCTGGCCATCATGGTGAAACCCCATCTTTAAAATACACACACACACACACACACACAGTACGATACTGTACTCTTATAAGGAAGCCATCCCCTTTTCCTTCTACTCAATGTATTTAATAAAGGCAAACCATTCTGGTCTCAGGAAAAATTTATCCAGCAACTTACTTTTGGTAACACTGAAAGCTATTCAATATTGAAGCCAAACTGGAATCTTAAGAAACAGTTTCCCGTTCTCTCCAGTGGCCTTGCTCCCACTGTCCAGTTTCTTCGCCAGCTCCCACCCTGCTCCTGCTTCACAGAGGCCTGAGTAGCTCTACAGTGAGGTGGGCTTCACTCAGCAGCCTCTTTCACTCATCAAGAGCTATGATATATTAAATTAATTAGCCAGGTGTGGTGATAAGTGCCTGTAGTTCCAGGTACTTAGGAGGCTGAGGTGGAAAAATGGCTTCAGCCCAGGAGGTGGAGGTTGCAGTGAGCTGAGATTGCACCACTGCACTCCAACCTGGGCAACACAGCCAGACTCTGTTTCAAAAAAGTTTAAAATATTAAGAGAAAAAAAAATGCTATGACATTATATTCACTTCTTTCACCTAGAATCTCCTCTTTTTCAAGTCTGGTTTCTTTGTCTTATGGAACATTTAGCTAACAGAGGCTCACCTGCATGCTCTTTCTATAAGGTCCCTGGTCCCCTCTAGCAAGACAAATCAATCACAGGTTAATAGACATTGTGAGCAAGATCTCTCTCTTATCTCCCCAAATATCCATTTCCACAAAACTACTGGTATGTATTAGATGAGACGTAACCAGGAGTCAGGGTCTACAAACTACGTATGAAAGCAAAGCAGAAGGTAAGGCCACTTGCTATAATCAGTGGGGTTGTAAGGAGCTTGGCTGAGCCACCGGGAGCTTTTGAGTCTGCACGGTTCATGGTTCAGGGGAGGGCACTGTCATCAACTGCTTTGAGAACAGGGACCCATACACACACCTGAAACTGTTCCCACGGAGAAGATACACTACGTGCACACGCTACACAACCTGAGCATACACAATTCGTATTTGTTGTTGTGACACTCCGCATTTAGCACTATGCTGAATGGACTCATGAATTAATGAATGGCCATCCATCCAAAATTTAAACGTAGGGACATTCAAAAAGGGACAAAGTACAATTGTCCTACCTCATTGCCACATCCAAGATGACATAAAAAGGTTGTTAATATGGAGGATAAAAAAGGCACGAGGTGGCTTTAACTGCACAGGGGTGGTTTCTTTCAACAGCCCTGCCTATGAGAGCTGCAGCACACTGCTGTGTCTTGATGAGCCTGCTTTCCGCTGTTATCCCTAAACAATCCTTATACTTAAAATCATTACCACCACCACCACCACCACCACATTATCAGTTATGCGTGCATGTGGCATGATGCATAGAATTCTTATATTGAGTCCAAAAAAAGGAGGACAGGGCAATTAACCAACAAAAACTTATTCGTCCTCTTTAAACCCCCCTGTGAACCAAGCAAAAGGAAGGCATCATTTTTACTTTAACGACAAAAACTGGGACCGGCGAGAAGGATTAGCTGTGTGCTGATGCTGCCCATGTGCTGATGCTGCCTGCAGCCAGGGCACGAATGAGACAGGTCTCTTAGTTCTCTGCTGACCACTCTTGCTGCTATAAACACTGACTCAAATATTCCTCCTAAAACAGGTCAATCTCAAAGACTTATGTGCAAATAAAAAGTCTGTAACTTACTATAATAGAAAAGACACTGATTCACACATAACTCAGGGGAGCTAGGTGAACCACTGACCATCAGTGAGACCTGAGGCAATCCTAACCTCTATCTGTATTCTGAGAACAAAGGTTTTCACGTTGTATGCCTGTGGAAACCACTCCCCCTCCCCCTCCAATGTCCCCCACCTTCGCAAAGAACCATTAGCCTCCTGTTAAGAACGGATTCTTGTTAGGTTTTCAAGGGACTACTGTAGACCGCTGTGGGCAAGGCATCCTTATGCTATGTCTTGGTCAAGGGATGCCTAATGGAAAACAGTAACCAGCTGGCTATGAGTTCCTTCATCTTCAATAAGAAAGAAACTAAACTGGCTGATTTCAATAGCAAATACTGAAAATGATGTACATGAATAAAGATGTTATCTGCAAAATGTCTGATGTGCCAAAACAGTTAATCCCTAACCATCTGGAGACTGTTTAAATGCAGTCTGCTTGATTGGCACCTCAATCACTTGATGAGCCTGTGAGGCCACAGTATCCAGAGTTTCTTAGGGCAGGACCAGAGAATCTGCATTTTAACAGCTTCCCTGATGTTACTTCTGCCCACTAAATGGGAAAGTCCTAGCAATGCAAGTCTTACTGCGAAACTATTTTTGACTTAAATTGAGTGCCAGTTTCAGAAAATCAGTCATTGCATTTTAAATTTTATTCCCAGTAGGAAATGTAAGACATATACAGATGGTGCCTGACTCACAATGGTTCAACTTAGGATTCTGCAACTTGATGATAGTCAAAGGCGATTCCCATTCTGCAGAAACCGTAAACCACTGTTTTTTCACTGTCAGTACAATATTCAATAAATTGCATGAGACGTTCAACACTTTATAAAATTGGCCTTGTGTTTGATGATTCTGCCTCACTGTAGGCTAATGTATGTGTTTTGAGCACATTGTAGCTAGGCTAGGCTAAGCTGTGAGGTCTCAGTGGGCAAGCTATCTTAAATGCATTTCAACTAGTAATATTTTCAACTTACAATGAGTTTATCAGGACACAGCCTCATTGTACCTCAAGGAGTATTTGTATTGAGAATGTATTAACACACTCAGTTTTTTGAGGGATTTCCTTTTAATAAATTAAACAAGTAAAAAGACATTCAAATTCTCAAACTACCAAACAGAAAAAGTATTAATAATTTAATTAACAATATCCCACTTTTCTTTCACACACCATGACTCCATTTCCTTAGCAAGAGACAAATGCCATAAACAAATAAGCAATTATCAGGCAGAACCAGGACAATGTCTCCGTTGCTAAGCTAGGGCACTTATGGGTAAATGATAATTTCCTGTCCTAATGATTCTCAATCTCCTTCTACCCAAAACAAACCTGTCACTAATGAAAGCAAGGCTGGTCTAGTCAGGAGTGCCTGAAATGCACCAAAAAAACACAACAAAACATACATAAAATCTTGTATTTTGGTTTGGAAATGAAAGAAAAGAATTTTTCAAGACAGTAAATCATCCTAGGAGTCTCTCATCTCTGCTTTAGCCACTCACTGTTGACAAAGGATAACTCACTTCACCTTTATGAGTTTCACCAATCACAGTGGCAGTGTTAAAACCCCCTTTCCTCACTTAAGATTCAATATAAAACCATGAAAGTAATATGAAGTAGTACTATTGATAAACTGACATTCCCCTTTCATTAGTATGAACTGTTTTGTCCAGATGATTTGAACACCAGTTCCATCATAAAGGGGCTGACTGTGCTTGGCTGAAAGGCACTAACATATGAGTATCTTTGGCTCTATATATTGCACGAAAAAGCTCAAAATCCAGAAATCTCAACACAAGACTTTTCATTATCACTGCACACAGCAAGTTAGACTGCAGATGAGTGTGTGTTTACATTCTGGATATCTCACCCCAACCCATCAAAAATTATTTGTTCTAATTTCCTGTTCCTAAAAAGAAAAAAAGATCTTTCTACACTCTTGCCCTACAACTGAGATGTGTCTTCCAACCACAGAATGAGCTGGTTCACAGCATGTAGACAGTAATGGTGACTGCTATTATCGCCACTATCATTAGCATGACATGCAGTTGCGTCTTAGAGTTCAGTCTCCAATTAACTGAATTACACACTTCATCTTTTCCTATCACAGTACAAGGGAAATTGGCTTAGAATGTTTTATTTTTTTGAAAGGGAATCTTGCTCTTGCCCAGGCTGGAGTACAGTGGCATGGTCTCGGCTCAATGCAACCTCTGCCTCCCAGGTTCAAGTGATTATCCTGCCTCAGCCTCCTGAGTACCTGGGATTACAGGCACGCCCCACCATGCCCAGCTAATTTTTGAATTTTTAGTAGAGACGGGGTTTCGCCATGTTGGCCAGGCTGGTTTTGAACTCCTGATCTCAGGTGATCCATCAGCCTTGGCCTCCCGAAGTGCTGGAATTACAGGTGTAAGCCACTGCGCCCAGCCGGCTTGGACTTCTGACAGAGGAAAAATTCAACAGAGTAATGGGCTGAGTCAGTTTACCATGAAAGATCTTAAGTATGAAATTCTTACCTATTACATACTCAATTAAATTATGTATGTGGGGCCGGGCATGGTGGCTCATGCTTGTAATCCCAACACTTTGGGAAGCCAAGGCAGGCGGATCATGAGGTTAGGAGTTCAAGACTAGCCTGACCAACATGGTAAAATCCCGTCTCTATCAAAAAAATAAAAATAAAAATAAATAAAACTAAATAAATAATATATATATATATATATACATATATATATATATATATAGGCGTGCTTGCGGGTGCCTGTAATCCTAGCTACTCGGGAGGCTGAGGCAGGAGAATCACTTGAACCTGAGAGGCGGAGGTTGCAGTGAGCCAAAATTGTGCCACTGCACTCCAGCCTGGGCGACAGAGCAAGACCCCGTAACAACAACAACAAAAAAATGTATGTCAAAGATGCTACTTTTTAAATTACATGATTCAAGTAAGGAAAATCAAATTATTTCAACAAATGTTTAAAAACCAACGTCTACATTGTTCTAATGTTTGTGGCATCTTAAATTTACCTCAAATCTGTATTTTCACTGTCAAAAGAACAGTAAAGTCACGTAGCGCAAAGAAATTTCCAAATTGCTTTTTTAAAGAATGACTAGGATATTTAAAGCAAATATACCTTCAGATAAAACCATACTCTCAGTAATATATACAGGTAAGTAACTGTAAGATTTGACACTGATTTTTCTTCTTGTGCAACTGAGACCATCTGGAATTTTTCTTCTAATTTGAAATAAGCCCAGTATAAGCAGGACTGAAAACAGATGCTGGCAACATTTTTGATTAGGCTGCCACTTCCTGTGCCCTTGAGCTCAATTTGTAAGTCTGTGTAATACATACCCTGTGATCATCCGTGTTGTCATGGAAGATATTAGAAACCAAAGATGTCTCAGAAACCTGGCATTAAAGGCTAAACTGTAGAGAAGCCTAAAAAGGAACAGGGGAAAAACACAGAACAGTAAGCAAATAGTGACTCAAAACATTTCCTTAAAAAAAAGGTATACATTGAAGATAAATGCACAATTTAGCAAATCCCTGTGCTAATACCACAAAAAGCTGCCTCAGACAACCAGCCATTTGATAAGGACACCAAGACACAGTTCCCAAAAGTATCAACCTGCACTGTTACCAAGCTAGGTAAGCCCTTCCCTGTGGCTGTGAGACCTACCCCAAAAGATAAAGATAGCTGTTTTCATGAGCAAGTTGAGCCTGCTCCCCATCTGCTACATAGCATATTACTATATCATAATATTATGTATTACTAGTATTATTACTGCTTATACTTTTTGAGACAGGGTTTTGCTCTGTTACCCAGGCTGGACTGCAGTGGTGCAATCTTGGCTCACTGCAACCTCCACCTCCTGGATTCAGGCAATTCTCCTGCCTCAGCCTCCTACGTAGCTGGGATTACAGGCACCCGCCACCATGCCTGGTTAATTTTTATATTTTTAGTAGAGAAAGGGTTTCACCATCCTGGCCAGGCTGGTCTTGAACTCCTGACCTCAAGTGATCCACCCACCTCAGCATCCCAAAGTGCTGGGATTACAGGCATGAGCCACTGTACCTGGCCTACTTATACGTTTAACATTTGTAAAATGTTTAGTGACTGACTCAAGTCACTTTTCTTGAAATACAAAAAATGTGCTGTCACCATCTCATAAAAAATCTAGGCCGGGTGTGGTGGCTCACTCCTGTAATCCCAGCACTTTGGAAGACTGAGGCGGGCGGATCACGAGGTCAGGAGATCAAGACCATCCTGGCCAACATGGTGTAACCCCATCTCTACTAAAAATACAAAAACTAGCTGTGTGTGGTGGCATGCGCCTGTAATCCCAGCTACTTGAGAGGCTGAGGCAGGAAAATCGCTGGAATCTGGGAGGGGGAGATTCAGGTGAGCCAAGATTGCACCACTGCACTCCAGTCTGGCGACAGAGCAAGACTTCATCTCAAAAAAACAAAAAACAAAAAACAAATCTAAAAAATGTACCTTGAAGAATTTTAGGCCAGGTAGACTGGCTCATGCCTATAATCCCAACACTCTGAGAGGCCAACGGAGGCAGATTGCTTGAGCCCAGGAGTTTGAGACCAGCCTGGGCAATGTGATGAGACCTCATCTCTATGAAAAGTAAGTTGAGTGTGGTGGCACGTGCCTGGAGTCCCAGCTACTCATTAGGCTGAGGTAGGAGAATTGACAAAGCCTGGGAGGTCAAGGCTATAGTGAGCTGAGATTGTACCGCTGCACTCCAGCCTGTGTGACAGAGTGAGATCCTAACTCAAAAAAATAAAAATTAAAATTAAAACAATTCCTCTATAATATTAGATTAAAAAGATGAACTTTGTGAAGAATGTCTTGAGTGTTTAGCTCTATGTTGCATACTGCATGTTTGTGACAGGATAAACATTTTAGCCACAATGGTGTAATCAGCTAGCACTAACTTTTTTTTAAGAGATGAGGTCTTTCAAAATCTAATACAAACATCTCATATTTGATTGTTCGAGTAATTTCCTGCACTCAATCCAAAACATCAAATGCACAGTTCCATATCGGCACTTTCTGAGTACACCACAGGAATTATGGAGTACTGGTTTTAAAAAAAAAACAATTCCATTCTTATTTTAATGTAATACATTTTGAGATATCCAGATGGCAATAAGGGTACATCACTGAAAAAACAGTGGAGGCATGAAAAGAGCATGCGAAATTTCCCTACAATCAGAAACCTTAGGCTAGAAAGATTCTATTAGATCATTTAGCCTAGCTATCTTTCCAGTCATGTAGGCTAAAAGCAATGTTTGCATAAGAAAATGAAGGGGCAGCGATACATCGGTTCTAAGGTCCTTTCAGCTCACAAGTATTATGATTTTATGAAAACATATGTGATGTCTGTCAGTCACACAACATGACAAAGTGGGGACATACTACATTCATTCCAGCAAGAGCAGGAGTCTCCAACAAGTATTATTTAAAAAACAAATTATTGGAAAAATGAAAAATAGTAATAATACAAGTTAAAGGAGACCAATTAAGACATGTAATTAAGTATGCTGTCTCTCTGTCATTAGTGTTCAAATTTCCACTTAAAATTCACTCTGAAATATGGCCAGGGTGGTGGCTCACGCCTGTAATCCCAGCACTTTGGGAGGCCGAGGCGGGCAGATCATTTGCGGTCAGGAATTCGAGACCAGCCTGGTCAACATGGTGAAACCATGTCTCTACTAAAAATACAAAAATTACCCAGGCATGGTGGCACACGCCAGTATCCCAGCTGCTCAGAAGGCTGAGGCAGGAGAATCGCTTGAACCCAGGAGGTGGAGGTTGCAATGAGCTGAGACTGTGCCACTGCACTCCAGCCTGGGTGACAGAGCAAAACTCCCTATCGAAAAATAATAATAAAAGAAAAAAATCTCTGAAGGTTTGGGGCTCTACTTCTAAAAGGTAAAAAAAGGGACATTCTTTTCCCACACAGCGGGATGGATTAAAAATTGTTCATTAGGTTTTATTTAGCTGTAACAATCCTACGAGTTAATCAGTAAAGAGCAATTTTGAATCCGGGTCGTAAATTCAGGTCAGTTTTCCAAGGACACTCACTGAATCACAAAAGAGAACACAATGGAAGCCACTGGGTCACACACAAGGAGTCAAGACCGCTACCGCAAGGCGTCCTCTGAGAAGTCCTCTCTCAGTCACGGTGTCAAGGTAAAAGAAATACGAGACACCCAGTGATTTATGTAACTCTTCCAGTACACAAGTACAAATGCAATAATTTGTGTTTTTTCAACATTTTTCTTTTTAAAAAAATATTACTGGAGACTTCTAATACCACAAAAAGCAATAAAACAGTATATAATAATTCACATCAGATAATGCAAGATTCAAAATAAATTCCAAATGTCCTTAGTAATAAAAATTTTAAGGTACATTTCAAGACAAGCTGCTAAAAATTGTTCTTCACAAACTAGTGGCTAAGAACAGAAGACGAGCTTTAGATACTCAGATGTGTTAACATTCCAATATTAAAACCACAACCCATTTAAACAGGCAGCGCCCTTTTACTGATAATCGATTTTCTTTAATTGAAAGATTTACAGATTCAAAAACTATACCTTCCCTCATACTACAGTTTAAATTAAAATGGGGGAAAGTGGCAAAATTGGTAAAATTTTGGTAAAATTCATTACCAAAATGTCTTCTTTGATAATCCCTTCTCTTACTTTTTTCAAGTTCATGTCTTTTGTTAACTCACACACAGTCACTTGTCTTCCAGTTTGCTGAAGCAGTAAGTCAGACAACATCGGCCACAATAGCATCTGTTAAAGCGGCTTGCCATAAACACTCCAGCACCACAGTCATCAGAAGGGCACTCTCCACGAAGGTGACTGATTTTGCCATTCTCATCCATCTTACAATATTTCAGGACAGCCAGCTTAACCTTCTTTCTCTTGCGCTTATTCTTCTTGGGAGTGGTGTAAAACTTCTTCCTTTTCTTAGCACCACCATGAATCTCAACACAGGATGAAAAATAGACTCCTTCTGAATGCTGTAGTCAGACAAACTACGTCCATCTTCCAGTTGCTTGCCAGCAGAGATCAGTCTTTGATGATCAGGAGGAATTCCTTCCTTACCCTGGATCTTGGTCTTTACATTTTCGATGGTATCTGAGGGTTCAATCTTGAGGTTAATGGTCTTCCCCGTAAGGTTTTTATGAAAATCTGCATTTTGGTGGCGGTCCTATCGCAGATGGTGGATCAAAAAGGAAGCCCCTTCTCTTACTATTTCTTAACACTACCTTAAAAGAAAACTTTAAAAATGTAGGAGGGATTTAGAATCACTTTGGTGGCATATGCTTCTTCCAGGTTTACTCATATTTCCCGTGAAGAAATTATTCACAAATGTTTTGAAAATTCTTTGAAGATTCAGAACTCACTAGAAATTGTATTGCTAACGTTGAGTAAGACAAGTCTACTTTATTAATTTGATATGTCTAACAATAACTAATGGAAATTAGTTTATAATCGATGTATGACTTCAAAATAGATTTAAGATCACTATTTGTTGAAATGTTTAAAAGCTCATCAATGTTATTTGAACTTCATGAAACGGAATGCAAATTTTAACATGAATCACCAGGCGTGGCGGCTCACGCCTGTAATCCCAGCACTTTGGGAGGCCAAGGCGGGCGGATCACGAGGTCAAGAGATTGAGACCATCCTGGTCAACATGGTCAACATGGTGAAAGCTTGTCTCAAAATAAATAAATAAATAAATAAAATTTAAAAAAAAATAAATTTTAACATTAATCAATAGCTGATGAATTCTACTGATTATACTGAAAATATCACTGATAATGAAAGCAACCATGAAATCACAGGCAAAATTCATTTATTTCTCTCCAGGTACATCCTCAAAATTTTTTCTAAAATATTATAAAAACTTGTTTACAAACACATGAACAGTAAATATATCTCTCTCTCGAATTCTGCATATAATGAAAAACAAATCTGTATTTTTCTCCATTGAAGTCATCTGTGTAATCATTTTATTCCAAATTATTAAAGTATGAGATAGGAAGTTATAAATCCCTCAGAGCTATAAAGCATTCATCATCACCACATACATCACAGTTCTTGGGAAACACATGGCAAAGAATTGCTTAGAAAACACATGGGGGGCCGGTCGCAGTGGCTCGCACCTGCAATCCCAGTACTTTGGGAGGCTGAGGGCTGAGACAAGCAGATGGCCTGGGCCGAGGTGTTCAAGAGCAGCTTGGGCAACATGGCAAAACTCCCTTTCTACAAAAAATAAGCCAGGTGTGGTGGCACGCCCATAGTCCCAGCTACTCAAGAGCGCTGAGGTAGGAGGACCACCTGAGCCCAGGCAGCAGAGGTTTCAATGCGTTGAGATCACACCATAGCACTCCAGCTCGGTTGACAAAGTAAGACCTTTTCTCAGAAAACAACAAAAACAAAAATAAAGAAAGACAAAACAAACACCACACACACTCACACACACAGCAGCAGCACTGCACTTCGAGGGCACATCACTGTTTATCTAAGTCACAGTGATTAATAACAGAAGACATAATTGAGCTGTCTCACTGTACTAGATTTTGGTGGAAAAATCAATCGTGTTGAAATAAAACTGGTGGTGCCTTATGGTTTATGTATTTATGTGAAGACTACAGGCCAATTATAATATCAACCTCCCTGACCCCTAAAACACTATCTTCAAGATTCTGCTTCCAAACTTTTCCATCCATCAGTGGGTTAAAAGAGCCAAGGCCTCAAGAACGGGCCAGCCTAGACATGAACTGGAAGCGACTGGCATACGCAAAAGAAAAGGGCAGGGAACACCGTGTGGCCATAAACGAGCGCAATGTGATCAAGAAATGCAAGCGATGCCTTTTCGCCTCATTTATGGTCGGAGAAAAGGTATTTTGTGCTAAAAATAAAGGTGGGAGGTAAACAAATACTTCATGAGAAGGGGATACTACACAAATCAATAATCGAGGGAATGTGAATTTGTTCCTAAAAGCGAAGGGCGTCTACACTGTTCAACAGAATGCCACAAGCAGGGTTCTATTTTCCACAACTCAGGCTGGCAAACCATGACATAAAGAACACAGCTCTCAAGCACCACAGGGGGAGTGACCGAGCCGAAACCCTGGGCAGCACTGTCCACACATGGCTTGGGTAGCTGAGGACCTGAGTCTGTGCTTGTATTTAATTCAATGTGAAACACACATCACTGGTGGCTACCACGTAGGACACTGCAGCTTCAGGTTGCAGGTAGACAACCAAGTGCATGACGGGGCTGTTCACCAGAATAGAGACAGAAAGAGGACGCTCTTAAGAGGAAGAGATGTTGGACTCAACTTCAGTCCCTGGAAGGGGACAGAGGAGACGTCCTGGGGACATCTCCTGTTAAGCAGGTGTACTTGCATCTGGAGCTCCAGAAAGTTATTTAAACTAAAGACACAAACGTTGAGAGTCACTAGAACGTAGCTGAAGCCACTTGTATGAGAGAGATCACCCAGAGAACCAAACGAAGAACTAAAAAGCTGAGCCAGGTGCAGTGGCTCACACCTGTAATCCCAGCACTTTGGGAGGCTGAGGTGGGCAGATCATCTGAAGTCAGGAGTTCAATACCAGTCTGGCCAACATGGTGAAACCCTGTCTCTGCTAAAAATACAAAAATTAGCGTGGCCTGGTGGCAGGTGCCTGTAATCCCAGCTACTCGAGAGGCTGAGGCACGAGAATCGCTTGAACCCGGGAGGTGGAGGCTGCAGTGAGCCAAAACCAGGCCATTCCACTCCAGCCTGGGCGACAAAGCTAGACTCTGTTTCTAAAAAACAAAACAACAACTAAAAAATACAAAAAGAAGTTTAGGAAACACTGAAAAAGAGAGGGAAAGAAAAACCCACAAAGGAAACTGAGAAGCCCAAATAGAAGAAAAATCAAGCGAATATAGTGTCTGTGAAAGGAGCGGGTGAAAGAGGGTCAGGAAAAAGGAAGACGAGGCACGTCAAATGCACACAAAGGCCAGGAATGCCGTGGGGCTGAGCGGGGCAGCACAGGCCTCATCTAAGCCGCGTCACAGACGCAGTCAATGGAACACCAAAACCCCAAGTACACCAGGATGAAGGCGGAACAGTTCTAAAAGGCTGTCTTTGGTATCCTTCCTTATTTTAGTTGTCTGACACTGGAGTAGAGCCTTCATTTTCCCCCCTTATAATATAGTCAGAGAATATTTACTCACATTTAAAAATAGTGGATATTAAAAATGTTAACTCCAAATTTTCAAGTGCAATGTTAATATAAAATTTCCTCTCAAAAAAGGAGCTGCCAATTCATTTAATACTTAACCAATTTAAAAATAGTAAGTCATTCACCTAATCGAAAACTCAAAGTGATATAAAAATAGTGTACTCAGAAGACCACTTGTGCTCCAGCCTCAGCTTCCTCAGTATATTTGGATGTGAGTGTTCAGTTTTGAGTTTCTTGTATATGCTTCCAAGTTTCTTTATGCAGTATGAATATACATTTTTTTCCACCCTTCTCACAGAGGCAGCAGCTTCTTATTGATACTGTCCTGCCTCTTCCTTGTTTTCCTGTATACATCTATCTTGGAAATCTCTCCATCTCAGGGTACAAAGGCCTCCACATTCATTTGAACAACCTGACAATCAATGTTAAGCAGAAATTAAATGGCAAATCCTAACCCTGAAAATAAGAGGGACTAATATTAATTAGTGAGGGCTTGAGAATGAGTTATCATCCTGGGAATATACTAATCGTCTTTTAAATACTTATTTAAAAAAAATCAAAATTGAAAGCAGCTAAAATGTGTAACAGTTCAAGTAAGCCTACATATTCTTTCTAAATACTAGAACCTAATATGTTTAAGCCATAAATAAAATTCCAAGAGTAGTTTCTTAGAGGAAATAGATGTTGTACTCATAAAATCAAGCCTACACAGAAAGTTCCTTCACCCATTAAACACCTTTTGGAAGCAGTTCTCTAGTAAACCTTAGACCAGGGCAGTGATGCATTTAAATCCAGCAATTACTATCCACAGCAATGGGCTGTGTGCTACAATAAAAGCAAGAATCCTGGTTCGGCCACTCCGATCCTCAGATCTCACATCCTGCTCTCATGCAATTAGCCAGCAAAGAGCTAATGACCTAATCTACGAGCCACCATTTCACTGACATCTACTTCCTCCGAAGGTAATAAACACCAGTGAGTGAAGATAGCACCTCATTAGTTGGCTACATTAGTGTTTACAAGCCCATTTCAACCGATGGGTTCCATACTTAAAGTTCATTTCAAAGAATGCTTTCCTAACCAACAGAAATCACTCTTTTCATGTGATGGGGTGGCATTTTATAAACACAAAGAGAATTCCGTAGGGTAAGATGAATGAGTGTCAGACCCGCTTACTTACTGACAGCCTGCCTGTGCAACATCAGTCCCTCGGGTCCTAGTAGAACTACTACAGATTTTGCGCTGTATCCAATTGAGTATTTTTCTGTTAAATTCTCAAGAATCCACTAACGTATCAACTCAAAATGGAGGGAAATAAAATAGTACAAGATTACTATCACAAATATCTAAGCACAAATTGGCCATATCTTTAACTTGCAAGTTTTGTTTTGTCTGAACCAAAAGTTTATTTCAAAGGCCAAAAAACAAAAATTTACTTTTAGTAATAAATTGTCAAGGACAAGCTAATTAAAGGGTACTATGAAGGCCCAGTGTGGTGGCTTGCCGCTGTAATACCAGTACTTTGAGAGGCTGAGGCGAGAGGATCACTTGAGCCCTGGAGTTTGAGACAGTCTGGGCAACATAGTAAGACCCTATCTCTATAAAAAATTGACCAGGTGTGGTGGTGCACGCCTGTGGTCCCAGCTACTCAGGAGGCTGGGGTGGGAGGATCACCTGAGCCCAGAAGTGAAGGCTGCAGTGAACTATGACCACACTACTGCACTCTGGGAAAGAGTGAGATGATGTCTGAAGAAAAAAACAAAACAAAACAAAACCCCACAAAAAAGGTACTATGAAAAAAGCCTAAAAAGATAGGTAACACAGTGGTTCACTAATGCAGGTGTGAGTCCAACCTTTCAAATGGGTGAATAAACTCACATACCTAAGGCAGTACAGGAAATATTACACACAGGGTACTTCAGAGCCTCACAGGCCAGGAAAGATCTCAGTATTTGTTGGTTTAGAAAAGAAAAACACAAACTTTTTTTTTTTGGAAATGGAGTTTTGGTCTGTCGTCCAGGCTGGAGTGCAATGTGCAATCTCAGCTCACTGCAACCTCCACCTCACGGGTTCAAGTGATTCTCCCGCCTCAGCCTCCTCAGTAGCTGGGATTACAGACGTACCCCACCACACCCAGCTAATTTTTGTATTATTTAGTAGAGACAGGGTTTCACCATGTTGACCAGGCTGGTCTCGAACTCCTGACCTCAGGTGATCCACCTGCCTCGGCCTCCCAAAGTGCTGGCATTACAGGCGTGAACCACCATTCCTGGCCACACCAACTATTTTCTATGAAACGCTTGGACAGTGTAATATCCTACATCATATTCTACCAGAAAAGAGCAGATAAAAGAGAGCGATTCCCAGGGAGGAAGGTATGTTCTCCAGCTGGTGCCACCTGGCACAGAGGCCCACAGACACTCGCCTGACTTTGGGTACCATCATGCGGTGCTGCACCATCAGCGTGTGGCAGATGGAGGCCATGGTGGTGAAGACCTCCTCACTCGCAGAGTCCCTCCACACCAGGTTGAGCAGAGTGTTGGTCTGCTGCTTCGTGTCCAGCTTCTTCAAACATTCCTCTGTTATATATGGTACTGACAGTCTGCCATCCTCCTAGAACATACCAGAACAATCAATCTCCATAAACCTGCGTAACAGGAAAGTCCTCTACACTACGAACATACACAAAATCACATTTTTCTTCAGGTGAAGAAAGACAGACATCATCTCCAAATTATCCACATCACAATGAACCTAGCGTGAAATCCTCTAGGGATCCAGTCACCAGCAGGCATCCATTTTGCCTAGCACCGTAACAAACTGTGAATACCCAGTTTTTGCTTATGACGTAACAGTAGTTTCAGTACTTACATTTCAAAAAAACCTCATTTCCTATTTTTTTTAAAAAACAAGCTGTACTAAGACAAGCATACATAGTGAAACTATTATCATCTGACGGCATTTTCATTTTGAGATCCCAGTTTAAGCAAAGTAAGTGAGAATATTAAATAATTTTTTTTTTTTTTTTTTTTGGAGACAGAGTCTCACTCTGTTGTCCAGGCTGGACTACAGTGGCGCAATCTCAGCTTACTGCAACCTCCACCTCCCGGGTTCAAGCAATTCTCCCGCCTCAGCTTCCCAAGTAGCTGGGACTACAGTTATCCGCCTCTGCACACAGCTGATTTTTGTATTTTAGTAGAGACAGGGTTTCACCATATTGGTCAGGCTGGTCTTGAACTCCTGATCTCAAGTGATCCACCTGCCTCAGCCTTCCAAAGTGCTGAGATTACAGGCATGAGCCACTGCTCCCAGCCTATTGAAGAATTTTTTTTAATCAAAGGCTATTCATAAGAAATCTATTTTATATCTTAATCTCTCCAGAAGATTTGATTCACTGAGTAAAACTCAAGCCAATTTATGCAATTTACTCATTTGGGGCAGTAAGCAAAGATACATACTTTTTTCATATATATGTGTATATATGAATATATCTATGAATGTCAATATATATAACATTGGGTATTTTTGACTGTACTGTTTGGAAACATGGATGAATACAATTTATGTAGTTTGTAAATAATCTACCAAACAAAACACTGCTTTATAGATAAAAGCAGTAAATTCATCTGTCAAACTTGAATCTTTAACATAAAGCTAATAAAAGGAGTGTCAGAATGAGAGAAGAATCCTAGCACTATTATTTTTGTAGTGTACAATTTTAAAATAAATTATATATGAGCTATAAGTGAACAGATTATACAGAAACCTAAAGGCAAAAGAGCTTATCAAGGGTGAACTTTGACCCTGGAAAAATCTCATACAATCGCATTAGGTTCTACATGATTAAGTGCTGTGGGAAAGAAAAGGCAACACAGAAACATACATGTAAGAGACCTGGCAAGGAGAGAATGACTTGGAGTCAAACCCACAAGTGCCTGGTTCAAAACTGGGTCTGTAGTTCTCAGCCAAAATGTGGACACTACCCAAGGCAAAGGAAGAATGAAGAGAATAAATGAAAAAAGGAAATTAAAATATAAAGTATAAATTATATAAAGTTACATAATACGTAGACCTTGAAACTCTTATGTATTAAAGAATTAAAGTGTAGTAATGTTTCCTACAGTTGTAAATAATTTTAAAAATCAAGAAACTGATCCCACTTCTTAAATGTTCAAAGTGTAAGCACAAGCAAGAGAGCCTGCAGCTCCCTTCCTGGTTCACGGGTCCTCGTGCTCTGCTTCTGTCGTGTCTGTACACCCACCGCGAGGAAAAGCTCTGTCCTCTCTCTTGCTGAGAAAGCCCACAGCCCCATCTTCACATGAATACAAAATACGCTGTGTATAAATAAAGGTTTAATTTCACAGATTCTATGGAAGATAACTATTTTAAAACTTTCTTCCAAAAACAAAAATTTTATCTACATTCCACTACAGAACCCACTCTTTTTTATAACCACACACAAAAATGAATACTTATTGGTGTACAGTTTAAACAGACATGACAGTTCCAGCACCCACTATCCACTATAAAAATGACTTCACCCCTTGGTAATCAGCCCGCCTCTCAGCCATAAGCCCTGGCAGTATAATCTGTTCCTTTCTTCATCTTTTCTTATTTTTATTTTTTAAATAAAGCCCTGAGCTTACTTCTCAATCTTCTTACTGCTGTGACCTCTTTCATTTGATGCCAGTGAAGCTTTGTCCAGGAAGGTGCAGCAATGCACTGACAAACCCACTTCACAATACTGCAAAAATGGACTTCACCTGGAAGCCCGAAGACCCTCTCAAGTATATTCTGTGATTACACTTAGTAATCAATATACAACTCCTTAATGAAAAATAGTAATTTATGATAGCCATACCTCAAGCCATTTCAAGCGTTTAAGACCAAAGAAAAGCCACTAGCAGGTATATTAAGTAAAACACAAATTAAGTATGCATGTATATATAATTTTAAAGGTTTTTATTCCTTTATACCGTAAACTCAACAGTAAGGAATAAAAGAGGTAAGAGCTTGAAAATAATTTTAAAATAAATTGTAACACGTATCCTGTATAAAATCAGCAGAAATTAATGGAAGACATTACTTGGTATTCACAGGATACGGTAAAAAGGAACTTTTGACCCAACAATTTCACTTCTAGAAAATACATCCTAATAACTAAGTTAACATACAGTATAATCCTATTTTGCCTAAAAAAACAACACAAAACTATGTGTCTCCATTTACACTTCCATAAGGGGCTTCTCTGTGGAGGCTGCTTGAGGGTCTGACTGTGTTAACTGAAAGCAGGGGTGGACAGAACGACAGAGGAGCAGACAGGGCTGCCAGCATTGTGAGCTCACCGGGCTTGAGGGCTTGTCGGCTTCTTCACCCTCCTCCTCAGAGTCGCTGGCTGAGTCATGACAGCTGGCGCTGGCAGGAGAGACTGGTAACTGAGAGAGGGAGGTCTGCAGCACCCGCAAATACACCAGCAGCCCTTCCTCAGAGAGGGCCCCTTTGTAAAACAATCAGTTAAAATGTATTTTAGTTAAATGTTATTTTTAAAAATGGAAACTAAGATGCCATTTTCCCTCATACTCAGGCATTTCTGACCAGATCTTATTTCAAAATTTTGTGTTATAACAGGAAACATATTTAGATTTCGTCCCCATTCATGTCAGAAAGCACCTACAACTCTTGGAATTTCCTGAAAGAGAAGAGTCTTGTTATTCATAGCTAACCCTCTGTGATCACACTTGAGTTTATGCACCGAGGTGACCATTTAGGGGCCTCAGGATGGGGCTTTTCACCAGAGGAACCAAGTGATCAGAGGGCTGGAACTTTCAGCCCCACCCACCAACCTCCAAGGTGCTGCTGGAGGGACACTGGAGATGAAGCACCATAAAACTCAACAGGAAGACACAGTGAGCTGAACACATGAGGTGCTGAAGGCGTGGAGTGCCCAGAGAAGGCATGGGAGCTCCGCAACCTGCATACCTCAGCTTCCCCAAGTTCTGGGAGTTGTCCTAGTAAATTACCAAACCCAAGGTGGGGTTGTAGGAATCCCCATTTTTGCAGGTTGGCCAGAGGTATAGGTGACAACCTACTACTTGTAATCGGCCTCTGAAGTGGGTGTAGTCTCGCAGGACTAAGCCTTCAGATTATGGGATCTGACATTATTTCCAGCTGGACAGCATCAGAATTAAACTTAATTGTATAATACCTAGGTGGTGTCCACTGCAAAACTGCTTGGTATGTGGGGAAAAAAAACACACCCTCATTTCTGGTCACAGAATTTTTTGATGTTGAGTGTGAGAGTAGGAAAGTTTGGTTTTTCCTGTATTTCTTTCATTAATAATTCATGCGTGCATGTGTGTATGTTTTCAACAACATGTCAGGAAGACGTTATCATTCTAGAATAGGCACACTGTACGTTTAGGAAAAGTAGGGAAACAGGCCTGACTGACAGAAGAGCTTTCCCCTTTAATTCCGTTCACTCTATTAAAATAATCTGTGCGGCCTTATAAGACATGTATATAAGTCAGTCTTTGCCACTGTATCTGGAAACTCTCCCCAGCAACACTGCCCAGACCACAGCCCTTCAGCAAATACACTCTTCCAAGAGAGGCCCACCTTTCCATGACACCTGCCACTGCATGGCCTTCTCTTGACTCATCTGCTAATGCTACCCATATACATGTTCAGGTAAAAAAGATCTTGTATTTCATACCCAAATAATTTTCGCCAACAGTTAAAACAAAATAGAAAAGCCAGGGCGCGCCACCACTCTTTTTTGAACATCTACTCTCTATTAACAACAGTGCATTCAGAAAGGGCTCGTAAGGGAAAACGGTCTGTGCATCTGCTAACGCCGGAATGATGAAATGAAAAATCTGATCTGTAAAAGGTGCTGCCAGAAACTCCTCTGTGAAGGCTGTAAAAACTTGTTGCCTGAAAAAGAAAAACAGAAGCTTTTTATAATGTCAAAACATACTGTCCATCCAATCACTGATTAAAATAACCTTTCAAAATATCCTTCAAAAAGATAATCTACTCTTCTAAATTAGCCAAGTTAATCATTTAATATCAACTCAATCAACCTAAATAAACTTAATGTCTTCTCTATTAAGATAACTGCCATGTTTTCGTTAACTTTTGACAGTTACTAGAAAAGTAGGAAAATAACGTCATCAGAATCTCAAATTTGTATTAGGCTACAGGCCAGAAAGAAAAAGTACACTTTTCTATAAACTAAATCAACACTAATAAAGTAAAAATCTGACTTTCAAGTCTATATTTAAAATCACATCCTATGTAAAAGTTATTGTCAGATATAGATCTTGAGAAATGACAAAATCAATAAATCCATTCCAGCCTCACCTCGCACCTTCCGGACAGGAGTTGTAAGTAAAGTGCAATGGTTTTAGAACATTCTCTAGCAAAATTTTTGCTATAGGAACTCGAGATAAATCAGAATATTCAATACTTGATGGAAGCTTGCTGTTAATCAACAAATAGAGAGACCTATAAAACCCTAAAAGGAAAAACACGCATTTAAAATTTAGTGCCTTTTCCTATAATAAGGGAAAAAAACTCATGAATTTTTAAATCCTTTTTACAATCTCTACAAGCCCAAACTTAAATTAGTTCTTTAACATGTTAACAAGGAAAACTAAACAAATATATAGACAGCTGAATTGTATATAAACTCTGTGTACCAACAACTGTCAACTAGAGCCAATCTCATTTCACCTATACACCATTTGGAAGCAAGTCTAAGATATGATTATTTTAGTGTATCATTAAGAGACTATTTTTAAAAACATTATCACAGCTAAAATAAATGAAGAGCAGTTCCTTAACATCACAAATATCTAGTCAGTGTTCAAGTCTCCAACTGTCTCATGTTAGAAATTTTATTTAACTAGTTTGCTTATATCAGGAGCCCAATATGGACCAAATATTGTGATCTTATAATTTGTCTCTGATTTGTGCTTTTCTTAAAGATCATGTTGAACTCAGAGTTTCATTCCACTGCAGTCCTGGCCTCACACTGCTCCACCTGAGGCCCTGGGGCGGGCTTTACAAGGCTCCTGAGCCTCAGGGTCACTGGTGGTCCTCCCCTCTTTGATGGAACAACATGCCCCAGTCTCACCTCCTGCGTCCTGCCCTGTAATCAGCCTTTTTCCCAAGAACTCTTAAGTTCCTTTTAGAGGAAATGATATATTTGGAGACCACAATCTGAGCACTAAAGAAGTTAACTGATTTAAAGGCAACTTAGACATAAACTGAAACAACTTTTAGAACCTCTTAAAATTTCCAGCATACGCTTTTCATAGGAACTCTGGGTGGGCAGTGAACAAAAACTCTGGGTATGGAGAATGATCCAAATCATACATTCTTTTAGAATTATTTACTCCATTTTTATAGAAAAAGAACAATGTTCAGGTATGATTTGTAAATATCTCATCAGTATACAAGCACACATTAAAAATAATCCATCTGCATGGGCCAGTTTTTGAAACAGACCTACACAGCTTCATATTTGAGTGAAAATCACTAAACAATATATACTCAGTACTTTGTCATCAGACATGCTTTGTAACTGCCAAAGTCTAACCTAGTGTATGCTGCTGATGAGTGAAACTCACTAAGAAAGCCTGAAAGCTTTTTTGCTAGAAAACTAAACAATAAAAATACATCAAGAATGTAAAAGACTTTTTTTAAGCATTTCCGGTATTGGGACACATTTCAAATAATGCGTATTTCTTACCCATTTTCCTTACAATTTTAGAAAAGAGTACAAATTCTCCTCAAATGCTTAGTCTTAAAACTCTGTGTGTGTGTGTATGTATCAATTAATACAATGAGCCACTTTTAATTATTAATTTTTAAAAAGAACAAACTCTACAATTTTCAGTTTACTTTTAATTAAGCTGGAATACAGTATCCCTAAGTTTTTAACAAACTAAGGAGTCTAAAAAATAAGAATACGCCAAGCAGTAAGGCTGAAATGAATATGAATTTAATTTCTGTAGTTTTAATTCAGAGGACCAAGTCATCTAGATTTCAAGTCTGCTAGATGTAACCTAGACTATCACTTCAACTGAACAAGCGCACAAAAGCACAGTTACTTATAATTTTATGTGTTACCATGGCTTTCCAGACCTCGCTTTACAACTCCCTTTCCAGACACTCATATACATTTGTAACGCTGGCAAACATTTCTGAAGTCCAGGAGTCCTGAAGTGCCTGGGTTTCTACCTATGAGGATGTTGGGATCGAAGGTTTTTGTTTAAGGATTTATACTGTTCACTTCATAAAAGCTTTAAAAATGTTTAGTTCATACTTTTTCTCCAAAAAGTGTTACTAATGTGTCCTTAAGAGTTTCAGATATAGTTCATTGCAGCTTGTATAATGTAGTCCTTCTAGGAGCATTACCAATGTATTAAAATTTTAGCAATGAGTTAGAAAATTCAAACTAAATATCCTTTTCTCTTCTACTGAACTAATGTGAGGACACCATTCTTTTAAGAAAAATAATGTAACCAAATTTACTTTGTAATAAGGCTCTTGGAGTGACGTTAAACTCACACACTGGTGGCACTATCTTTCCCATTCACTCCGAAATGAGCATGAGGTGTTAAGAGCCATTCCTGCTCAGGTGAAGGACCGACAGCTGCACTGCAGATACAAATCTCGGATTACGGTACTGGGACAATTTATGAAAGTATACGTTAATTTCATTTCCAAGCAAAGGAAAAAGGCAAAGAAAGTAGCATGTTTCTGAATTTTCAGAGTGGGTGGAGCCGAGGACAGATGTTGGAATCTGGGACTCTGGTGGGCACCATGGATGGAGCACAACTCGTATGGGACACCAGTCCCACTCTGATGTTGAGACCAAGTGCACAGGCTCACAGCAGCAGGCTGGCCTCTGCTCACTCCCCATCGGGATGCTGAGCCACAGTTCTGACCCTGCCGACTACTTACCATTGTGAATCATGTAGTGCAAAATCTGTTCAATCACTGACACCACATAGCTAGCATCTTGTAAAACAGGCAAGTATGTATTCTCAGAGGAAAATACTTCAAGCATTCTCATTGGAAGTGCAACATTCAAACTGTCATCATTACAGTTTTGCAGCAACCTGTAAAAATGAAAAAAAGTATTCACACACCTACTGGATGGCAAAATGTCACCAAGCTTCCCCAAGTGACTTTGTGACAATGGAAAGAAACTATTCCAGTACAAGAGGATCTCTGAAAATAGGGACATCTTGGAGACAGGCAGGGAAATCATCCAACCAACATTCAGTCACTCAGACGGTTTTTCAAAGAATTCTTGTTATGTGTCAAATGGTATGCTGGCACTAAGTTCACAGATATGAAAAACGGACAGTGGCGAAATGAACACAAAATATTCAAGATTACAAAACACTATAAGAAGCATAACAATCCATGAACTGTACCAAGAAGCCGCATTTAATGAAACTCAGATATGAATCTCTTTAACAGTGCACATGATCTCCTTAAAAATGCTTTCAAGACTTTCCATGACTGCAATATCCTCTAAACGGAGCAATGATTTACTTCTGGTCCTAAGTCACCTCTCATTTTGACCAAGGCTTCCCTTCTTACTACGAGAAGAGCTGTAGGCAGAAGGGAAGGCTTGGCTATCACAAAAATAAACCTTACACCCATTTAAAGAGGGCAGCACAGTAAGTCTGGACAGGTCACCCCAATCAAGACACACAATATGTATGTCATTCCCAAAACTTTCTTTTTGGCTGTCTCTAGTCCCTTCCCCCCTCTATCCCCTCAACCCCAATATGAAAGCTTGAAAGCTCTTTTGCTATAAAAAGATAAAAATACATCAATAATTTAAAAAAATACATTGAGATATTTTTTAAAAAGTGACGAACATGACTAACAATGTACATACTGAATAGACTGACAACACAACAAAGGTTCTGTTGCAAATGTTAGAAAAAGCTTCATGGCACATAATCCATAACAACAATACAAATAACTATAATACTATCATTTTAAGAGTCTAAAATGAACTGCAACTGAATAGTACATTTCTACCTGTGAGGTCACAAAGGCTCAAGTGCTCTCTCTGCCTCAGGCCTGGGGCTGTTTTCTCTAAGGAGCAGTGATTCTTTTTGACGAGAAATGAAATTTTAACAAAATGTAAATGTTAGAAGTTTTAAATATGTTCTTTTGTAGACTGAATCCAAGAAAGTCATGGCAGTGACTTATTTTGAGTTCATACACAAATAATAAATGCCTAATGAAAGGTATACTCTAAAGACGTAGCTTTCAAACTACATTTTGGTGGAGATCCCTATGGAATGGAATCTTTCTCGTATCAGGAGTCCTGTTTTGGCTGACCTTCCATTCTCTAGTAACCAGGATGGCCACCATTCACAAAATAATTCCAGGACACCCTTGCAAGAAAAAGTCATCTGAAAGATACTGATATCTGTGTCTTCGTTTATACCTCTTGCTAGCCAGAATCACCTAGAATGAAAATTACAATATATAGAAGTCTGTGATCTCTTAATAAACAACAAAAAAAAAAAGCCCGTCTCTGAAAATAAAAGTCAAAAGGCGTTCCTCTAGAAGAGGTGATCAGTACATTATACACGTTGCTGACTTACTACAGAATTTTACCTGCAACAGAGGCTCATCAATCTTTTTATTTGAAATAAGCATGTAAGTCTCTCAGATCCATCCAACTGCTTGACAAACAGAGAGCTGTGTTTAATTAAGTTCTGATACAGCCATATCTGAAACAGCAAAACATACAATATACAACTCTCAATGAAAATTTAATAGTTTGTTAATTTACATAATACCCCAAATTTCCTTAAATGGCAACACACATTTAATCAAACCTAATCAAAATATGGTAAGAAGTAAATCTTCTAAGTCAGGTTTTATTTAGAGGTATGTGCATTTTCCAGCCAGGCTCAGTGGCTCATGCCTGTTACTTTGGGAGACCGAGGCAGGCAGATCACTTGAGGTGGAGTTCAAGACAGCCTGGCCAACACTTGTCTCTACCAAAATATACAAAACTTAGCTGGGTGTGGTGGCACATGCCTGTAGTCCCAGCTATGTGGAAGGCTGAGATGGGAGGATCACGTGAACTGGGGGAGTTGTGGGCGGAAGCTGCAGTGAGCCAACATCAAGTCACTGAACTCCAGCCTGGGTGACAGAGTAAGAAACCCTGTCTCCAAAAATGAAAAGTATTTGCATTTTCAATCTTAAAAAAATACATCAGTATTAAATTACTAAATTAGTAACTAAAACAAAGTACACTTAAAGCTCATGTCAATCTGAAACAAAAATAGTTCATTCGCAAAAATCAGAAATCCGTAATAAAAATATATTAGCAATACGATATTAATCCCAAGTTACATGGGATACCTGTTTCTTTTCACCTTTTTCTTCTGTGGATGTGTGTGCCTGTGTGTCTCTAGCATCTGTTCCTTTTGGATATTTCCCTTCCCTAATTCCATCATTTTTTAATAGGGAAGGCAATCCTACAGCCCCACTGGCCAGGCTGGCCAGAACTGCCCATTCTCCTGGATACAAGGATTAGTCAGTGAGTTCAATAAAGGCAGATGCAGATTTTTGTCACTTGCAATCAAGAGGCCTGACTAGATAGTATGTATGAAGCTGCCATAAATTACACTGAAAACTCAATACTTAACAAGGAATCTCTTCTACTTTCTCTACTGTGCCTTTGTGTAATAGACTGGTATTTTATTTTTTCCTTTCATAAGACCCATTTAGAATCATCTAGAATGAAAAGATAGCCTTTTTTTTTTTTTCCCTTTGAGATAGCCTCACTCTGTTGCCCAGGCTGGAGTACAGTGGCACCATCTTGGCTTGCTGCAACCTCTCCTGGGTTCAAGGGAGTCTCCTGCCTCAGCCTACCAAGCAGCTGGGATTATAGGCACCCACCACCACCATGCCCAGCTAATTTTTGTATTTTTCGTAGGGATGGGGTTTTGCCATGTTGGCCAGGCTAGTCTCAAACTCCTGGCCTCAAGTGATCCACTAACCTCAGCCTCCCAAAGTGCTGATATTATAGGTGTGAGCCACTGGGCCGGGCAAAGACAGCCTCTTACATGTAGCTAGTTATAAATATGCCATATAACCTTTTCTTTATTATTTTTAAGTGGTTTTTCCTTTGACATTAACATTCCTTTGCCATAAAATATTATTAAACAATGGAATTACCAATACAAAAGCACTTTGCACAACAAATTAGCTCATGGCTTAAGCTGGGACAAACAACTCAAACCTCTGTGAATATCAGTTAATACATACAGGCATTCTCTTCAGGTGTTTGGAGCTACCTTGCCCACATTTTCTCAGGACCCAATAAGATATGAATACTTCTTTCTAGGGTTACATACTACTTCAGATAGTGAAGAAGTATTTTAGGATGTAGTTCATCCTAAAATTTCTATTATCAATTAACAAGATGTAAAATAACTATACATGATACAATTGTAGGACTGCTGGAAGGTGGAAGAAGACTTTACCTAAAGATTCAAAGAAAAGTAAGCAACTAAAAAGTAAGGCAATCATTAATTCCAGAATAATTAAACTGTATATGAGATACAATCTTAGTACCGTATTTGACTTAAAATCATAGTAATAATTTTTTTAAAGGGAGGAGGTGAGGAAGAAATAGTCATATATGCCTGTTTTTGCACAGAATAGCTTTGGAAACCTGTCAAAAGTGGCACTATGCTTACTCCTAGAATAGAAAGCTAACAACGTGAAGACTGGGGCCGGAGACATTTACCCACGTGATTAATTTATTGCTCTCACATCTATGCTTGAGAACTGAATCGACAATCAATTGCGCAGGCTGGAGTGCAGTGGCAGGATCATAGCTCACTGCAGCCTTGAATACCTGGGCCCAAATGATCCTCCTGCCTCAACCTCCTAAGTAGCTGGACTACAGCAGCATGCCACCACACCCGGCTAATTTAATTTTTGCTCTGTTTTGTTTTATATAGGTGTGGTCTGGTATTCTGCCCAGGCTGGTCTCAAACTCCTGGCCTGAAGGGATCCTTCCACCTCAGCCTCCCAAAGTGTTGGTATTACAGGTGTAAGCCACTGTGTCCAGCCCACTTTTATCCTTTTCCTGGATAGGTCTGATGACATTTAATCTATTTAGGGTTTCAGAATCTACATATGAGCAATTTTCTTTGTATCTGATCGAGGCCTACAGTCAAACATGTTCATTTACATCCAAGCTTTTCACAGATGGCTTCTGAAGCAGGACTGTGTGGCTATGCCATGTTTATAAACCATGTAGTGACTGATGACTAAGATTGAGGACCTCACTCAAAGGCAACAGGTGTTCTGGAGAGACACAGAACACAGCACTTGCCTGTGCTCCTTGGTGATCTTGCAATCTACAAGATTAGAGTACAGGAGGACAGGAACAGCCTGTTCCAGAAAGCAAGCCCAATTAACTGCAGTTGTACTGCTCTGATTCTTTCTCTCATCAAGTTCAGAAGGCAAGCCTGGAAAGAGAGCCTGCACTTAATGGAAGTCTAGAATGGGTAGATTAAACTGCTTTCACTGCCTCTCCAGATTGGCTCTCAGTTCTTTCTCTGCACTTTCTCGGTTTACAGAAAGTTTGCTCGTATTCCAGCTTAGCTCAACTCCGGAGGCAATGCTGGATTTTAAAGCCAAACACTAGATGAGTATTACTGTATTCCTTTGTCCACTGTAATTAATTCATGTGGGGATCATTCTAGAAGGGATGGTTTGTAGCAAAAAAGACTTATTTTTCACTGTATACTGCCCTTTTCATGCAGATAAAAAAAATTCCAAAAATGAATAATATATTTAACGTGGATGGGTGTGGTGGTTCATGCCTGTAACCCCAGCACTTTGGGATGCCGAGGCAGGTGGATTACATGAGGTCAAGAGTTCAAGACCAGCCTGACCAACATGGTGAAACCCGTCTCTACTAAAAATACACACACACACACACACACACACACACACACACACACACACACGTGTTAGCCAGGCATGGTGGCACACGCTTGTAATCCCAGCTACTCAGGGGGCTGAGGTAGGAGAATTGCTTGAATCCAGGAGGCAGAGGTTGCAGTGAGCCAAGACTGCACCACTGCACTCAAGCCTGGGTGACAGAATGAGCAAGACTCCTTCACAAAAGGAAAAAAAAAAAGATAAATAATATATTTAACCCAGGCCAGGTGTGGTGGCTCACACGTGTAATCCCAATACTGGGAGGCCGAGGCGGGTGGATCACCTGATGCCAGGAGTTCAAGATTAGCCTGGCCAACATGGCAAAACCCCTTCTCTACTAAAAATACAAAGGTTAGCTGGGTGTGGTGATACATCTGTAATCCCAGCTACTTGGGAGGCTGAGGCAGAAAAACTGCTTGAACCCAGAAGGCGGAGGTTGCAGCAAGCCAAATCATGTCACTGCACTCCAGCCTGGGTAACAGAGCAAGACTCCATCAAAAAAAAGAATGTGTGTGTGTGTGTGTGTGTGTGTGTGTGTGTGTGTGTTTAACCTAACAATTATATACAAGTCTCTTAATATTCCCTGAGAAAATGAACAGTAACAAGTTCCATTTAAAAAAAAATTACTCTTCTATGCATCTGAATGTATTTTCCACTATTAACACACACTGTTCCTCAGCATTGATAAGATCAAATGCCTACAAAATTTTAGAGAACTACGATTACATTTCAGATTCAAAAAATGAGACCCTAAGTCTGGGCATGGTAGCTTACACCCATAACCCCAGCACTATGGGAGGCTGAGGTGGGAGGATCACTTGAGGCCAGGAGTTCAGCGCTAGCTCAGACAACAGGGTGAAACTCCATCTCTACTAAAAATACAAAAATTGGCCAGGCATGTTGGTACATGCCTTTAATCCCAGCTACTCAGGTGGCTGAGACACAAGAATTGCTTGAGCTCAGGAGGCAAAGGTTGCAGTCAGCCAAGAACACACCACTGCATTCCAGCCTAGGTGACAGAGCAAGGCTCTGCTCCCTCAACCCCCTCTCAAGCCCCCACAAAAAGAGACCCTAAATCATGTGCAGTGGCTCATGCCTACATTTGCAGCACTTTGAGAGGCCAAAGAGGGAGGATCACTTGAGATTAGAAGTTCACAACCAGTCTGGGTAACATAGCAAGACCTCATTCTCTGCCAAAAATAAATAAAAAATTAGCCTTAACATTAACAAGGTGTACACACATCTGTAGTTCTAGCTACTTGGGAGGCTGAGGTGGGAGGATTGCTTAAGCCTGGAATTCAAGGCGACACAGCAAGACTGCATCTCTAACATAATAATAGGTAAACACTGAGACCCTGTATCTTATTGCAGGTAGCCATGATGTGGTATTGAGGAGACACTTCCCACTGACCTAGGCGTGCTGATGACTGCTGAGGCTGTGTCAGGGTACGTAACAGGCAGGCAAGATATTCTACTTGTTTCAAGTTTTCCACTACAAAAAATAGGAAAAAGCCCATTTTTTGATACATATTTTTATGTGTATCAAATTTTAAGAGGTAAAACACATCACCACAAAGGTAACCTGTCACAGCTAGCTGAGAAATTCACAAAGCCTGGACACAGTGAGGCTAACTTTCTGATGAGATACCATTTCCACTTTGAACAAGAAAGCAGACGTGTAAACGAGGACAAGTGAAAACGTAGCTAACACTCACCAAACGTTTTGAGTCTTCACTTTGTTTGTAAAAAAACAGAAGCTGCCTTACCAAAAGGGTAAGGTTGGGGCCACTAGCAATGGGAAAAGCACTCCCAGACTGTGATAAGGTAGCACAGCGATCAAATGCACTTCTTTGGATGGAATACTGGAAGAAAAACAAAACGACACATAAGTATATTATCTGGACACACAATTCTTATGACCTAAATATACATTGACATGTTTATAGGAATGGTGGAAATTGACAATGAAAAGGCGGTTTACTGGTCCTTGCTCACAGTGAGTTGCACAAAAAAAAAATGGTTAAAAAAAAAAAAAAAAAAAAAAAAAAGAAACCAGGCATGGTGGCTCACACCTTTAATCTCAGCACTTTGGAAGGCCAAGACAGGTGGATCACCTGAGGTCAGGAGTTTGAGACCAGCCTGCTAACATGGTGAAACCCTATCTCTACTAAAAATACAAAAAAAGTTAGCTAGCTGCGGTGGCACACACCTGTAATCCCAGCTACTCAGGACGCTGAGGCATGAGAATTACTTCAACCTGGGAGGCGGAGCTTGCAGTGAGCCAAGATCGTGCAACTGCACTTCAGCCTGGGTGACAGAGCAAGACAATCTAAAATAAACAAACAAACAAAAAAACCAGGCCAGGTGCAGTGGCTCACACTTGTAATCCCATCACTTTGGGAGGCTGAGGCAGGTGAATCATTTGAGGTCAGGAGTTTCTGAAACTCCATCTCTACTGAAAATACAAATATTAGCCAGACGTGGTGGCGCATGCCTGCAATTCCAGCTACTTGGGAGGCTGAGGCAGGAGAATTGTTTGAGACTGGGAGGCGGAGGCTGCAGTGAGCCAAGATCGTGCCACTGCACTCCAGTATGGGCGAGAGAATAAAGACTCTGTCTCAAAACAAAAAAAAAAAAAAGAAAGAAAAAGAAAAAGAAAAGAAGAAAACACTGTTACTGACCTTAAAAAACAAAAACAAAAAACCCCAAAAAACCCAACCTGGAATGCAACGAAAGCTGTTGCACGCCCACTGAAAGAATCTCCCACTGTCTCCTTATGTATTGATCTTCAACTGTGGTTAGGCCCATGTTTGTATTTTATTATTTAAAAGTTACCTAAAAACTCACCTATCTATACATCTTTGCAAATATTAGAACAAATAAGATAATTTATTGGGAAGAATACTACTGTCAACGTTAATCTCCATTAACGAGGTATACAAAAATACACACATTTAAAATAAGCTCTCCCATGCCCTACTAATTCTTTCTTATTTTAAAAGCAAACAAACTTACTTGCTGTTTTCTGTCTCTATAGCCTCGAATAAATGATTGGATAATTATTGCATTTTTCAACCTTCGCCTTTCTTCCTGAATAATGAAAGGAGAAATGAGGGAGCAATTGATCAGAATCCAGTGAAAATGACATTTTGCTAGTAAAGACTGACATTTTGCTAGCAAAGACTTTAAAAACACTAACAGCTATGTAATTCACATACCATAAAATTCTTTAGAAGACACCCACTAAATATTCATTTAATATATTAAGAGCTACACAACCATCAGCACTGATTTTAGAATACCTTCATCACCCACAACCAGAAGCCCTGTCTGCATTCACAGTCCCCCCCAGTTTCCTGCCATCCTTCCCTTACCCAGCGATCACTCACCTACTTCTACCCTATGGATTTTCTTATTCTAGGCACTTCAGATAATGGAATCATACAATATGCTGTGTCTGGCTTTTCTCTCTTCGCATGATGTTTTCAGAATTCACCTATGTTACAGCATATGTGAGAACTTCATTGCTTTCTAAGGCTGAGAGTAATGTTCAATTGTATGGATGGACTGCATTGAATTCATCTGTTCATCTACTGATGGACATCCTGGCTACTCCCACTTAGAGCTAGTATGAATTAAGGCTGCTATCAACATTCATATACAAGTTTTGTTGTGGATACAGGTTTTTACTTCTCTTGAGTATAAACCTAGAAGCAGAATTACTGAGGAACTGCCACTGTTTTCCAAAATGGCAACACCATTTTACAATCCCACCAGCATAGTAGGACTTTTGAAAGTTTTAAATATTAAAATAACACAGACAACATCGTATTTTAAAGGTCACTTTTCTTGTTTCAAGAGAAAATTCCAATTTTCACTGACTTGAGAATATCTTTAAAATATTCAGCGACCTGGCAAAAATATCTGTTCTTGACCATTGTTATGACCGATAGTAGGGAAGCCTACAACTATGTGCCAGCCCTATGAGAGGCACTTCCCATCCAAATGCACGGTAATCCTACAGGTGAGCATCGCTTCCAGTTTAAAGATCAGAAACTGAGTGTACTATAAAGATTAAGCATCACCCAAAGATGTAAGACAGAATTCAAACTAAGGTATGATAATAAAGCCTGTACTCCATCTTACCCTACCACATTGTCTCATATCTTCTATGAATGCCATCTATAAAGCTGAGACTAACACACACAACTGTGGGATTAGAGAACATCATTAAGTCACGTAGATGTACTTCCTGGGCTTCCTGCAAGGCCAGGCACAGTGGCTTACACCTATAATCCCAGCACTTTGGGAGGCCAAGGTGGGCGGATCACTTGAGGTCAGGAGTTCCAGACCAGCCTGGCCAACATGATGAAACCCTGTCTCCAATAAAAATACAAAAAATCAGCTGGGCGTGGTGGTGCATGCCTGTAATCCCAGCTACTTGGGAGCGTGAGGCAGGAGAATCACTTGAACCTGGGAGATGGAGGCTGCAGCGAGCCGTGATCATATTACTGCACTCCAGCCTGGGTGACAGAGCAAGACTCTTGTCGAAAAACAAACAAACACAAAAGCAACTTTCACCAGATGACGCACATACATCAATTTAAGGGTACTGGAAACATGAGGAAAAAAAAAAAAAGGAAAGACTACATCTCCAAAGGAACATTCTCCAGCAGCAGATTTTTTTAATCAAACAGAAATTTTGAAAATCCCAGATAAGTAATTCAAAATACGGATTTTTAAAGCTCAGTGAGATACAAGGGAATTCTGAAAAATACCAAGAATTCAGAAAAACAATTTAGAATGTGAGTGAGCAATTTACCAAAGGGGCAGATATTTTTAGAAAGAATCAACTAGAAATTCTGGAAGTGAAGAATTCATAGAAAGAAATACAAAATACATTTGAAAGCTTCAAGACAGACTAATCAGGCAAAAAAAAAAAAAAAAAAAAAAAAAATAATTTCAGAACTGGAGAACCGAGGGATTTTAAAAGCACCCACCCAGCTAAAATAAAAGAAAAAAAAATGACA
>CAUYLG010024007.1:0-61586 GCA_963573385.1 Cacajao melanocephalus
AGTGATAATTATTTCGTTATTTTTTTAGTTTTTATTTTATTTATTTTTGAGTTTTTTTTTTTTTGAGATGGAGTTTCACTTTTGTCACCCAGGCTGGAGTGCAGTGGCATGATCTTGGCTCACTGTAACCTCCGCCTCCTGGGTTGAAGCGGTTCTCCTGCCTCAGCCTCCTGACTAGCTGGGATTACAGGCACGTACCACCATGCCCAACAAATTTTTGTATTTTTAGTAGAGACTGGGTTTCACCATGTTGGCCAGGCTGGTCTCAAACTCTTGACCTCAAGTGATCCACCTGCCTTGGCTTCTGAAAGTGCTGGAATTACAGGTGTGAGCCACCAGTGTGGCCTATATTTTCTTATACTACTACTACTATTATATATACTACTATACCATTATAGTCGGATGTTTGACAAGGGGCCACAGTAATTTCTGAGTCAAGGTCTGAGGGTCTGTCCCACCCAGCAGTTCTCTTATTTCCCAACTTCTCTCCATTCTCTTTGCAGAGCTCTTGAGGGACCCCAGCTGGGTGGGGAGGAGTTTCCCAGCCCCTTGGTTCTCCCCTGCCCGGAGCTGAGGCGCCCTCTCTTGTCTTTTAGCTCTCTCTCCCTCTCTCTCTCTCTCTCTTTTTTTGAGACAGTCTTGCTCTGTCACCCAGGCTGGAGTGCAATGGCACGATCTCGGCTCACTGCAACCTCTGCCTCTTTGATTCAAGTGATTCTCCTGCTTCAGCCTCCCGAGTAGCTGGGATTACAGGTGCCTCCCACCACGTCTGGCTAATTTTTGTATCTTTAGTAGAGACAGGGTTTCATCATTTTAGTCAGGCTGGTCTTGAACTCCTGACCTCAGGTGATCCGCTAACCTAGGCCTCCCAAAGTGCTGGGATTACAGGCGTGAGCCACCACGCCCAGCCTTAACTCTCTTATTGGTAGGGAAAGGACTGGACTCACGGGAGCACTCTCTGGCACAGACTTGGGTCCTGGCCTCTGCCGAGCCCCTACACCCTACCCCACCGGAGGCCTGCCTCCCCCTCCTCTCCGGGATGCTGCTCGCTCTAACATGCTCTCGGGAGCTGCTCTGGAGCCATCCTGAGCATGCAGTCCCCTCACCATCTCCCCAGCATTTGAAAGCACTTTCATGAGTGCATCTAGGAGTGCCAGCCTTGAACTGGTGTCTCCGTTCAGCTTCCACTGCTTCTTGGCACCCTGACTCTTCTGCATTGATTCCAGTGTGTCCTTTGTCCAGCAGCTGCACTGGGACCCCGCCGAGTCTCCCCTCGCCTTGCTTTGTGGGCTCTTATTTTCTCTGCCTGTGGCTTGTGCCTTGCATGAAAAGCTGGGGGCTGAGGGAGGCACGTGGAGATGTATCTCTCATGCCCCTATCGCTGGCATCATGATCACAGGCTTACTAACCATCTATACTAGACCTTTATAAGACAGGCACATTTGAGCTCTATGGCAAGGCCGTGGGGCTGACAGAGCCCTCAAATCACCCTCCCTGCCATGCAGAAAAGTCCTCTCCTATAGGTCAAGCCTCTGCCCGCCCCCTCACCCCAGCATCACCCCGTCTGCCCATCCGGCCGGAGCTGGTACTGAGTGGCATCTCTAGAGGAATCCAGGAGAGGGACCTGGGCCAAAGCTTCAGCATCCCCTTCCCCCTCCGGCTGCCAGCCCTGGCGGCCCTGCCACTGTTTGTGATTGTTAGGGGAGCGCCAGGCGGACAGTGGGCGATTCAGCGAGCAGGTCTTCTGAGCAACAAGCCCTGTGCTGTGCCTGAGCTGGGCAGAACAGGGCCACCATGGCTCCAGGGATGCCCACAGTAACCCTCGGTGACCGGGAACAGCTCTGGGCTGGATCTGGGGGGTCTTCCTGCAGCTTGCTCACCCCCAACCCATCCTGGGTCAGGTGGATGAATGAAGCTCCGGATGCCGTGACCATGGCCCCTCTCATCTCAACCATTCAGGCACTTGACTTGCAGAATGCAGGGAAAAGACCTGCTCCTGGCAGAGTGAGGGCAGCTCAGGAAGCTCAGAGCCAGGACAGAATGACTACTTGGACAGGTGGCATGTGCCTGGAGGCCCAAGGTAGGCAAGGCACTTGCAGGGCTAGCTGCCCCAGTGGCCGTACCTAAACCCACAGTTATCCTGAAAGACCGAGTCTCATAGGGTCTTTAGACTCTGCCCCATGCCAGCCCCTCTTTTCATCCTCTGCCCCCCAGCTAGAACCTAGTATCCACAGCCTAGACACATGACCTTGAACTGCTCACTTGATATCTCTGAGGCTCCATTTCCTCAGTTCTAAAAGGGGATAATAACAGGACCCTTCTGTGGGCTGCTGGGAGGGGCAAATGAGACAGTCCCAGGAGAGCATGTGGCCCACACATGGCAAGTGTCCCATAGAGGTTAGTGGGCTGTTACTCCCAGCCTGGGTGTCCACAGCATGAGCCTTTGCCTTGGACACACTCCAGGACACTCCCAGATCTTTCTCTCCCAAGTTCTCTGCTACTCTGTGCTCTGTTCATAAGCCAGTCCGAGTCCAGCTCTCAGCGGTGCAACCTGATGAAGTGATTTCATTTAGTTTCTTAGCAAAGAATCCCAGATCATGCATTTTCTGGTGTGAGACTCAACAAGAAGCCCACTCTCTCTCTCTCTTATTGCTCTGACACCTGATGAAATGGTTCCATTTAGTTTCTGCTGATGTGTTGCTGGGTTTTGTATCCATTTGGGGAGATAGGTGGGAGTCTGACAAAATTCTTCTTTGGAAGACTATTTCTACAGAAAGGCTTCACCAAAAAATGCTTGTGATGTTGTTCGGGGTTCTGTGCTATCAGAAACTCTGGGCCAGGGAAAGCACTGAGGTCTCCTCCCTCTAGAATCCTCAGGGGAAAGTCAGGAAAGAATCTGGCATTACCTGTTGTAAATGATGTGAAGAGTCGGACGTTACCCTGGGCAAAGGTTCGGTAGTAGGACCAGCTGAGGTACAGCACCAGGGGCACCCAGATGACAGGGACACTGTACCTGCAGGAGGGCCATCAGAGTAACAGAGATACATGCACAGGGGCTTGACAGGGTCCAGCTTTCTTTCTTTTTTTTTTTTTTTCCTTTTTTTTTTTTTGAGATGGAGTTTCACTTTTGTCGTCCAGGCTCCTGGGTTCAAGCGGATTCTCCTGCCTCAGCCTCCCAAGTAGCTGGATTTCAGGTATGCGCCACCTCATCCAGCTAATTTTGTATTTTTAGTAGAGATGGAGTTTCACCATGTTAGGCAGGCTGGTCTCGAACTCCTGACCTCAGGTGATCCACCCGCCTCACCCCCCAAAGCACTGGGATTACAGGCGTGAGTCATCACACCTGGCAGGGTCTAGCTTTCTACTGGAGGGGGAAAAAGATGACACCAAAGCCCATGCAGAAGGCATATGGGGTCAAAGGGACACTGGTATGGGGGATGAGGAAGAGAAAAGAGGAGGGAGGCTGTAAGCCCATCTGCCTCCTGCCTCTGAGATGAGTTATTGGCAGAAAAGAACTGTGTCCCCGGGGCTACTGACTCTATGCAACTGGACAGACACTGACCTTTTGTGGCAGAGGAACTAATTGTGGGCTAAATTGTTCCCATGTGCATCAGACACGAGAAACTCCTCATATTCAATGCAGTTTCTGGCTACATGTTGGGTTGTGACCCACCTAGTGGACAAAACCATGCATATGGATGAATTATTCCCATGGCACGTCCCACCCTCCCTGAGAGCTTTACAGTATAGACCTGGGCTCTGGGGAGGCACCCAACTGCCCCTTCCCTTTCCATATCTGATTGGCACCATCAAAAGAGAGGGGCAGCCTGCCACAGGCTCAGGGAAGAGCTTACCAGACCGTCTTAGAGAGGCCCTCAATGAGGTCTGACTGGAAGAGGCGGATGGGCCTGGTCACCGGCTGGTGAACCCACTCATCGTACTTCTCTCCCAAGTGGCCCACCTGCCACAGGAGGGGCTTTTGCCAGTCCACCAGGTCCTGCAAGAGATGAAGCCAAGTGGACACTTGACATTCATGTCTTCCCATATTCATTCCCCCATTTCCTCGTTACAGCATCCCAGTCCCCACCTCCTACCTCAGCTCATGCGATCTGTGTGGGGCCACCTACCCTCCTGCTTCAGTGATCAAGAACTGACCAAGCTGCGCATCCCAGCCCCCTGGTGGCAGCAACAGGACCCAGTACAGGCTCGTGACCTAAAATGCTGTGATGAGCCATCAGACAGTCTGTTTCTGTTGGAGGTGCTACATTGGCAGGGCACGAGCCTGGAGTTGTTAGCGGAGCCTGCCTGAAGACGTCACCAGCACAGAAGATGTCCAAACCAAGAGCTAGGGAGGCAGGATCCCGGTAATGATATCTGAGTATCCAGATTCAGCCACATCTGAAGTTTGAAGTCTTGCTCAGGACTCCTGAGCTACAGGAGGCAAGACATTCTGTATCAGGAATGGAATAGACTCTTTTTCTTGTACCACAGGCTTTCTTCTTGGTGTTGATCTGGGTACTTCATTCATTCAATCATTTATTCAGCAATTTATTTAATATTATATATATAATATATATATAAATATTTCTCTATATATTTACTTTTAGAAATATATATGAATATTTCTATATATAAATATATATAAATTTCTATAAATAAATATAGAAATATTTATATATATTTCTATGTTAGGCGCTGGAAAGAATCAACTGGAATGAAAGAGACCAACCTTGTTTCATGTAGCTTAGTGCTTAGAGTTAGACTCTGAAGTCAGGCCTGGGTACAAATCCATGTGCCATTTACTGTGTGACTTTGGGAGAATTACTTAACCTCTCTGAGCCTCAGTTTCCCCAGCTATAAAATGGAAGTAATCATTGGTTTCGGTACCTCATGCCTGTAAACTTGCCCTTTGGGAGGCTGAGGCGGATAATTGCTTGAGGCCAGGAGTCTGAGACCAGCCTGACCAATATTTTGAGACTCGGTCTCCACAAAAATAAAAAATAGTAACAGTACCTGCATTAAGTGCTCAGCGAGATGTGGCATGCCAAGCAAGGATGGTTTCGTGGAGACACAAAGCAGGCTGAGACCCAGAGGCAGAATGGTCGGTATAGATGCCCGGGTCAGGGTGGGCGAGGAGGGTTTTGCAGAGGGGTTTGGGTTGGAATTCATCAACATGGAAGATTTGACAAGGGGGAAAGAGGAAGGGATGGCGGGGAGCGTGGGCACAGATGTAAAGCTGAATATGGTTGTGGCCTTTCTGGCACCTTGACATGCTCTGTGGGCAGCAGGAGGAAAGGGCTTAGATGACAGAACACTGTACCACACCCAGGGGTTGCTTATTCTCCAGGCCTGCTGTCTCCAAGGCAGGGATGTATGCGTACCCCAGCGGTACTCACAGGCTGGTCCCCAGAGGCAGGGAGAAAATATGAACGACCCTATTTCTATTATTTGTATTTATTTGTGTTTGTAATATATTTATGTCTTTTTTCTTTTTCTTTCTTTTTTGAGACAGAGTCTTGCTCTTTCACCAGGCTGGAGTGCAGCGGCATGATCTCGGCTCACTGCAACCTCCGTCTCCCAGATTCAAGTGATTCCCCTGCCTCATCCTCCTGAGTAGCTGGGACTACAGACACGCGCCACCACACCCAGCTAATTTTTGTATTTTAGTAGAGATGGGGTTTCACCATGGCCAGAATGGTCTTGATCTCCTGACCTCATGATCTGCCAGCCTCAGCCTCCCAAAGTGCTGGGATTACAGGCATAAGCCATGGCGCCTGGCCCCTTTTTCTTTTTTTAAGAGGTGGGTCTTGCTATGTTGCTCAGGCTGGACTTGAACTCCTGGCTCAAGTAATCCTCCCGCCTCAGCCTCTTGGGTAGCTCAGACTACAGGGGCGTGCCATTATGCAGGCTTGATTTCACCTTTACCCGGCCTTTGACTGTATTCTAATGCACAGACTATGAGAGTATATTAACACATGCAAATACTTCAGAAATAATTTAAATATATAATAAACATATAATGGAGAGTGTGTGCAGCAATTTTCACTCAGGGATACAAGGTCAGAAAAGTTTGCAGGTTTCAGCTCCAGAGAGCGGGAAGCCCTTGAAGATTTCTGACAAGCCAGTGCTAGCTTAATCTGGACTGAATCCAGCAAAGAACAATGAGCCTGGAATCAGGGGAGCACCATTAAAGCGTGGCTGTGCCTTTTACCGGCTGTGAGATCCTAGACATGCATCTTCACTTCTCAGGGACCCTCAGTGCCCTCATCTGTGACACCAGTGGGCCCCAACCCACCACCCACAATCGGAGGCAGGGTGTCGTGGTGGATGCTCAGACAATCTTCAGCAGGGGGAGTCAGGCAGCCACTGCAGGAGGGAAGTGGGGAGCCACAGGCAGGGAGAGCAGGGGCGAGGAGCAAGGGCTGCACGTGGAAGGGCCTGCAAGCCTGGACGAAACAGCCATCAGTGATTCCAGAAACCTGCCTTCCCCTGGCCCTGGCTGCCGTCTCATCCTTGCACAGGCCTCCCCACCAAAGGCTTCTGCAGCCCCAGAGGGTCTTCCAGGAACTCTCACGTGCCCCAGCTCATTTGGAGGTGAAGCTAGTCTTGCCATCACAATCTGGGAGCAGGGGTGTGGGGGTCCTGGGAACAAGCAGGCAAGGCCACTGGGTTTCTCTCTGTGCCTGTGGCCAGGGTGAAAGGCTCAAAGAAGGCTGTGGCTTCTGCCATGTGAATTTGGCAGGTCCCAGGTACTGGCTGCCTTCCTGTGGCAGGGGTGGGGGGTGCAGTCACTTCCTGCTTCTCAGGCTGGAAGATGACCCAGGTCAGCCTGAAGCCTTCCCGAGCTGGCACTAACTAAATCAAGCAGTCATCCAAACCCCACCTAGTCGCCGCTCCCTTCCTGACCGCAGTCTCCTTAACCTCAGTCCTTGAGTCTAGCAGCAAGGGAGGTCATCAGATGTGTGCTGTCTCATTCCCTCCAGTCCTCTGCCCCAGGTCTCAAAACACACACACACACAGTCTGCACCACCACCACTGCGAAAAAGAACTGCAGGAACCAGCTAGTGACCTGTGTTTACCACCTTATCTTGCCGCAGCCTGAAGAGCTGCACCTTAGAAGAAGTTGGGCCAGGGTCACGGCGAGAGCGTGAGGCTCTGTCCCAGCTGCAGTAGTACTCAGAGCTGATCCCCATGGAGCCCTGGTTATGTGCCAAGCCTGGTTCTAAACACCTGACACAGGTTCAGTCGCTTGATCCTCACATACCCCTAACTAGGCGGTTATTCTAACTATTGTCATTTTGCAGATGGGGAAACTGAGGCTGAGTAATTTGCCCAAGGATGCCCAGTTATGTCTCCTCGGTGAGTTGGCCCCTTTACCACTAGCAAAGAGCCATCTTGGTCCCTGGAGATACTCCTTGTCCTGAAGTCCACTTGGATAGTAATAGAATCACATTGGTTTCCTGAAGCTTGGTGTGTGCAGGATCTACGTTTTCCCGTATTTTTGAGATGGAGTCTTGCTCTTGTCACCCAGGCTGGCATACAGTGGCGCGATCTCGGCTCACTGCAACCTCTGTCTCTCAGGTGTAAGCGATTCTCCTGCCTCAGCCTCCCAAGTGGCTGGGACTACAGGTGCCTGCCACCACCACGCCCTGCTTATATTTTGTATTTTTAGTAGAGACAGGATTTCACCGTGTTAGCCAGGATGGTCTCGATCTCCTGACCTCAAGATCCATCCACCTCAGCCGCCCAAAGTGCTGGGATTATAGGCATGAGCCACTGCACCTGGCCACTTTTACTTTCAACTGGTATATGTCTTTACATTTAAGGCGCATCTCTTGCAGACAGAATATAGCTGGGTCTTCCTTTTTAATCTAGTCAGACAATCTTTGCCTTTTAATTGAAGCACTAAATCTATTTACATTTAATGTTGGAATAGGTCTACTCTAGTTTTATTTTCTTTTTCTTTCCCTTTTCTTTTTGAGACAGGGCTTGCTCTGTCGCCCAGGCTGGAGTGCAGCGGCACCATCTCAGCTCACTGCAGCCTTGACCTCTGGAGATCAAATATTCCTCCTGCCTCAGCCTTCCGATTAGCTGGGACTACAAGCAGGTGCCACCACACCTGGCTGCTATTTTCGATTTGTCTCTTCTGCGCTTCCTTTGTCTTATTTGTATGAAATATTTTACACTATTTCATACTGTCTCCTCTGTTGGGGTTTTAGATATGCTTTTTGGTAATTTCCTTGCAGTTGTTGCTCTAAAGGTGATCACATACATCTGTAACTTACCACCATCTCTCTCAGAGGAATCCCCTGGTCTTTTCTTTTTCTTTCTTTCTGTCTTTTTTTTGAGACAGGGACTTGCTGTGTTGCCCAGTAAGAGTGAAGTGGCATGACTGTGATGACTGTGGCTCACCGCAGCCTCAACCTCTTAAGCTCAAGCGATCCTCCCACCTCAGCTTCCTGAGTAGCTGGGACTACAGGCTCACACCACCACGCCCAGCTAATTTTTTTTTTTTTTTTTTTTTAAGAGACGAAGTATTTCTAAAAAAATTCCTGCTTCTCAGGCTGGAAGATGACCCAGGTCAGTCTGGAGCCATCCCGCCCTGGCACTAACTAAATCAAGCAATAATCCAAATGCCATTCCAGGTGATCTCGCCTCAGCCTCTCAAAGAGCTGGGATTACAGGCGTGAACCCCTGTGTCCAGTCAAAAATGGCATAGGATTCAAAGGTTGAATTCAGCTGAAACACGAGAAGAGAGTTCGAGACCAGCCTGTTGCCCAGGCTGGTCTTGAACTCCTGGGCTCAAGTGATCCTCCTACCTCAGCCTCCCAAAGTGCTGGGCTTATAAGCATGAGCCACTGTGCCCGACCAGCGCCCCTGGTTTTTCTGTCTCATTTTTGGATGCTACGCATGATAGACATCACTATCCTGTGATTAACTCGCACACTTAACACAGACTGAGCTACCTTGAATGTGAACTTTCCCAGCTATAGCACAGGGATGCAGCCAGGTGGGCCCCTCCCTCAGCCTGGCAGTGGTTTCAGCAAATTTTAATCTATTGATCCATTTTGTCCTTATTTTGTGAAGGAAGTAGAAAATGGCATAGGATTCTTTTTCTTTTTTCTTTTTTGAGATTGAGTCTCACTCTGTCGCCCAGGCTGGAGTGCAATGGCGCAATCTCAGCTCACTGCAACCTCTGCTTCCCCAGTTGAAGTCATTCTCCTGCCTCAGCCTCCTGAGTAGCTGGGACTACAGACATGCACCACCATGCCTGGCTAATTTTTTTTTTTGTATTTTTAGTAGAGATGAGGTTTCACTATGTTGGCCAGGCTGGTCTCAAACTCCTGGCCTCAGGTGATCTCACCTCAGCCTCCCAAAGTGCTGGGATTACAGGTGTGAGCCGCCAAAAATGGCATAGGATTCATACGTTGAATTCAGTTGAGCCACAAGAATAAATGTCTAGGTAAGTTACAAGCAGAAACTTCCGCCCAGCTCTCACACGTGGTTGTGCAGGAAACAGAACAAAAGGGCGTTGCTGGTGTGGAACTGGAGCTAGACTGTGGAAGAAGTGTTTCCAGGTGCAGTGGGAACAGAGCCCCAGCAAAGGCATCTGTCATGTGATGTCATTTGATTGACCTGATTTCAGTTACTCCCTGGGTAGACCCGCAAGCACTGTCACTTGTACACATGGTGGACTTGTGCCCGAGAGTCAGTCCCAAGCTGCCGCTGGCCTGCTTGGCGCCGTGGAGGGCCTCACACCCTAGCTCTTACCTAGCCCGTGCTGCCTCTCCACAAGGAAGCCCTCCTGGGTGCCCAGGGAAGGCCATTTCACTCTGGGGCTGAAGGATCACCCTGGAGGAATCCCAGGGAGGCCTCGCCCTCCCTCCTGTGAACACCCCCTTCAGTCATCAAAGGCCAACACCTACAGTCCTAAGGCTGGGACCTCAGTCCCGCCATACCAGGGAAAGCCCTGTGAGCCTTCCGGATGAGCACAGAAATTCAGGCCCGCCAACCCCTGAGCCAGTTCATAGATGAGGTTACTGAGGCCTGAGAGGTCAAGTGACTCCCGAGATAGGATTGGTTGGGCCTGAAGTGGGAGCCTCCCTCCCCTTCTCCCCCAGCTTGTAGCAGCCTCCACATAGTTTCCCAAGAGCTGGGACTGGCACCCCGTGCACCTGACCTTGATTTAGGTGGTGCATGCACTGACAGGGTGTCCTTTCTTACTTGGCTTCCGGTCCTGAGCACGGAAGGAGAAAGGCTCATCTGGGTCTGAGAGGCTCGAGGCCTCTCCCTTGCATTCATTTCCAACATGACAGCTGGCGTTACCTGGTTTTGAGAAGGGAGGTCAGCAGAAGATGACAGCTTGGGATCCAATGAGAGGGGAAGTGACACAAGACGCGTTTCGATTCCTGCTCTACCTGACCTTAGCTCATGGCCATGGGGGTGGGCAGCATGGCTGACACGGAACAGCTACCCCGCCCCCCACCTGTCCCCACTCAACACATTTGCCACCATGGGGAGAAGCAGATTCTGGGCACGCCATTCCCCAAGAAAGTGTCCTATGCCACCTGGCCCTGTGCCTCCCGGGAGCAGGGGTCCTGGAGAGGAGGAGGAGGAAAGCAGAGAAGGCCCCTTCCTACCTGGGCACCATGCCCTTCCACCACCCTCTTCTAGCTGACCAAAGACTCCTCTCCTACTCCTCCCACACTAAGGCTCTCTTCCTCCCTCGATCCTGGTCCTGGCCCCATCTACCCTTTACTCCCCAAGGCTTGGGGGACAGAGGGAAGGCATGGGCACAGATCTGCGGCCTCTGTATGTGGCTGGGGTGGGGGAGAGGCGGAGATCAGGCCACTGAGGACGCGTCCAGTTCCCAGGCATCTGGGGGCTCCCATGGTTCCCCCTACAGTAAGAAGTCCCCTTTTATAGCAGTGGAACCTGGGGCCAGAGAGGCACCTGCAGCCCTCTGGGCTGCCCGGAGAAAGCCGGCCTACGTGGTGAGAGCACAGTTATGCCCGAAACTGCTCTGGAATGAGTGGCTCATTGGGGTGGGGGGATTTTTTGGTGATTCAAAGACCTGACCAAGGGGCCAGGGCCCAGGAAGCAGGTGCAAGGCGGGGTGGATGTGGCCGAAGAACCTTGTGCTGACCGTGTGGGGTCCACGCCCCCTCCCCCAGCCTGCTCTGTCCCTGCCTTAGAGAGAAGGGGAGGGCCTCTCCCAGGCTATGCCAGGAATGCGGCCCACAGCAGCAAGGGCAGGAGGAAAGGGCAGCCTGCTGCCCAGAGGGTGGGTGGAAGGGTGTGGTGCCTGGGTAGGAGGGGGCCTTCCCTGCTTTCCTCCTCCTCCTCCCCAGGACCCCCCTCCTGAGCAGCACAGGGCCAGGTGTCATAGGACACTTTCTTGGGGAATGGTGTGCCCAGAATCTGCTTTTCCCCAGGGTGGTAAATGTGGTAAGGGGGGCGGGGGGAGGGTGGGGTAGCTGCTTGGTGTCAGCTGTGCTGCCCACCCCATCAGCCCTGAGCTAAGACAATTGTTTAAAGAAATGTCTCCCCAAACCCAGGTCACGTGGCTCCAGGGCAGCTTTCTGAGCAGAGAGGCGGAGGATGTGCTTTCAGGCAGTTGGGCCTCGGGCAGGGAGTGGGCCAAGGAGCCCTGACAGAATCGGGGCCTGTTGTCTGCACCCTGGTCACCGGCCAGCTGGGCTCAGGCCTCACATCCCCTATCCTTCCCTTCATGACCCTTAATTCTGGGAGGTGGGGCCGATGATGACCTCCTTTGACAGATGAGAAGGCAGGGTCAGATATTCAGCCATGTGCTGTAGCAGGGTCTGGACTGAGTGCCCTGTTCACAGCACAGGCTTGGCCAGGAGGCCTCCTGGCAGCCAGATCAGACCCCCACAGCTGTGACTTCCCAGCACAGAGGCTGTGAGGAAGCCCAACGGCATCAGTGGAGACAGTGAGGTGGGGCTCTTGGTGGCTTTGCCACACTGGCTGCAAAGTCCTGTGCAGTCTAACTGAGACAAGCTTAAGTCCACAGAGGTGGCTCTGGATCACTTGCCTCCTCCCACTGAGGCCTATGAGCCTCCTGTCACCCAGGGGATGTGAGGCCAGGGAGGTAGCCTCAGGTTCACTCCATGAGGATTTAGGCAGCCAAGAGTGGATAGGGAGCAAACATGCCAGAGACACAGGGAGAGACAAAAGACAGCCTGAGCATTGGCAGAGAGCAGGCATGACCTCCGCCCTTAGGGCTGAAGGCCAGCAAAAAGGGCCTGCCCAGGGACTCCGCCCCAAAGCCAGGTAGGGTGGTCTTTCCCTGGCAGCACACTTTCTGATATCCTGGAGTACACTCCACCAGATCCTGCAGATAATACCAGTAACCATAAGATGCAGGGCTGCAAGCCCAGCACCTTGGGAGGCCAAGGTGGAAGGATCACTGAGGCCAGGAGTTTGAGACCAGCCTGGGCAACAGAGCAGGACCCTACCTCTACAACAAATTTTACGAAAATTAGCCAGCCGTGGTGGTATGCACCTGTAGTCTCAGCTACTTAGGAAGCTGAGGTGGGAGGATGGCTTGAGCCTGGGAAGTTGAGGCTGCAGTGAGCTACAATCTTGCCACCATACTCCAGCCTGGGTGACAGAGTGAGACCCTGTCTCTAAAAAATTTTTTTAAATGGAGGGAATAATCTTCTCCATCACTGGAGCACCGTGTGGCATCTCTTGCCTCCCAGTCTTCCCTGCCCACTCTCCTCCCAGGGTGTCCTCTAAGACCCATGGAAGCAGAGGGCAGTGCCCAGCCCACCTGCCTGCTTTGCTGATCCAGATGCTATTTCCCTGTGTCCTCAGTGACTATCCGGAGGTCCCAAATGGTGAAACACTATGGCCAACATCAACAGCCTTGCCAAGCCCTGGGGACCCTGGTGTCAGGGTGGTATGTGTTATGTCAGGCAGGGGGTGGGGACAAGGAGTTTGGGGAGCTGACTGCTGACATGCCTGCTGGATGGGTCTATCTGTCTCTTGAGGGAAGAGGGTGATCACACCTGTTGACCAGCCCCAGGGAGCTGGAAGGAAGTCAGTTATGCCAGCATGCGGCTTAGCCCAAGGAAGGATGGGGAAGAGAATGTGGCTGGCTTGTGAGACACCGCTGGTATCTGCTCAGCCTCGTCCCTCCCTTTGCCAACCCCTCTCCTAGTCATGGGCCTCAGGGTCTTATTCATGGTCAGCTGTCAGGGTAGAAGGGTTCTAGGACCCGTGGAGGGCAGAGGGCTGCATCTGAGCTGCTGGTGTGCCCAGAAGTGACTTTGGGCGGGAGATTTAAGCTCTTTCGCATCAGTTAAATCAGGATAATTATAATCCTTATCCCTGTTGTCAGCAGAATTAAACCAGATAACAGATAATACATTTAAAGCAGCTGGCACATGGTGAGGGCTCAGTACAAGAGGTATGAATTCAGGGCTAACTCTGCTGCTGAGCGTCTTGGCAGGGAACTTTCGCAAACCCCTCAAATCACACCTGATCTCTCCACTTCCCCAAAGGGAGGCTGGTCCCCAGCGCGGGAAGGGTGGAGAGGGCTCCTAAGGGAGGGCTCTGAAAAGGATATGGTGAAGTGGCAAAAAGAGGCTGCGGGACTGAGGGGACAGGTATGTCCAGGAGCTGAGGATGGCGGGCAGCTCTGGCCATGTCACCTGGCTGTGTTCCAGAAACAGGGAGGGACGTGAAGGGTGAGAACCCACAGCCTGGCTTGTTGTCCCATAAGGAAGTCTGGGTCCTGGCTGCCTGGGCCACTGAAGGGATGATTTAGAAACTGTTCTGGTAAAATTCCACTCAGAGCCTGAGAGTCAGACCATCCCTCACGTCTGAGCAGGGGCGGGCACCAGGGTTTGCTTTGCAGCCTTTCTCGTTGTCTTTCCAGATCCTTCTACCTCTGCCCCGGCTCTCCTGGCCCAGTGTCCCCTCACTCTTCCCAGCATGGCCCACTCCATCCCCAGTTTCTACAGCTGAGAAACAGGGCCCTGGGAACGCAGGACTCTAGTCTCAGCAGCACTCACAGCACTGAGCTTAGATGCAAAGCCAGAAGGGTTAACCCCACCAAGCCCTCAGGCCCTGAGGGCAGGTGTGCAAACCCACCCAGGCCTGGGACCCTCGGCTGAGAGAGAGCTGCCACCTTTGTGGCCTCTCTCCCAGCTCCTCCATGTACCAACCCAAAAGACCCACCCCAGCCCCCCTGCCTGGGTTGGCAGTAGATGGAGGGCTCAGGTTGGAGTGCTGGCACCCCAGCCTCTCTGTTCCCGCTAATGGAGTGGGATCACCCATGAGGTCAAGAGATAGGGACTGCACCCTTTTTTGGAAAGTCAAAAGTGAAAAGAAAAGAAAAAAGCAAAAAAGCACCCTCTACCCTCCTGGGAAGCCCTGCTCCCGGTGCTGATTTTCTGGGGTGCTAAGGGCAGTTCCCATGCACACCCAGGTAGGTGGGGGCTCTGTCCAGACTGGCCTCCACATCCTCCTGCGGCCCAGCCCTTGCCCTTCCGTCGCAGCATAGGGACACAGAAGGAAGGGGAGGAAGAGAGTGTGGAGAGAGAATGAAGGAGAGGTGGGGAGGTGAGTCAAGCTGCCTGGACAGCTGGCCCAGAGCCAAGCAGGGAGCAGGCTGTGGGGGAGGAGGGGCCCCTCTTCCCCTTGGGTGTGGCCTTGGTGGCAGCACAGGTGATGGTGGCACAGCCCGGGTTAATCCTCAATCCTCCCCTTCCCCTTCCCTCCTGCAGTGACGGCCAGAGGTGGGGGCAGGGTGTGTGGTCAGCCCTGAACCGCAGCTGGGGGAGACGGGGAGGAGCCAGCCGCAGAGCTGGCAGTGTGGGCCAGACCTCCCATCCCCAGCCAGCCTCAGACTCCAGCTCCTCCCTCCAGGACGGTTTTGCTCATGTCACTCCACCCTGATGGCTGCCACATCTGTTCAGTCCTGGCCAGCTCTTTGCAGAATTCAAGCCCTAAGCCAAGCTCGCAGATGCTGCCCCAAGGGCCTCTCTCTGCAGCTTCCTCTGATACCATCCTCTGGCCACTCGCGCCTGAGCTGGGACATGGCTGCAGCTCACCCTCTGGTCCTCTCATCATTTCCCAAACGCTCCCTGTCCCTCTCCGAACTCCCCCTGTTCCAGTCTCAAGTCCTGACCCTGCCAGCACCCAGGGCCCAATCTGGGGGTTGAGGCTCGGAAACCATGTTCCAGCCTGCCAGCCAGGCGGCCTTTCCTCGGGCCGGCCTCCGTCTTCCTTTGCGTTTTGCACCTCTTGGGAAAGGACGTGAGAGAGAATAACTTTTCTCTGCCTCTGGATGGATCCCCAAGGCGTCTGTGCCATGGGCGGATGAGACGGTCGTGATCTCATGTGACAGGTGGCATTTCTGTGTTCCCAGGGTCAGGGCCAAGGGGACCCAGTAGACTTCAGCTTTGTGGGATCCCCGCCCCCACTCTGCTCGCCTGTCTTCCTTGGGCATGCGCCCCATGCTGCCTCCTGGGGTAATAACTGTTTATGGCTGTGGTGGGGAGAGGTTACTGTCTCTTCCACCAGGCTCTGGGCTCCTGCAAGGAGGGGCCTGTCCCGTTTGTTTCTGTGCCTTTGAGGCCCGGCCTAGGCAGAGGGCACGCAGGGTAGGGGTTTATGGACATGCATATTTGTGTCTGTTTCTAAGCCGGAATAAAACGGCACCACGCCCAGCTCCCTCCAGATAACCCCAGGCAACGCTGCTTCTCCCCTGCCGCTGAGTGACACTCCTTTTCCGCCGTGACCACCTAGCTCCTCCTGGGCTCACCTCACGGTCCATGGGGTCTGCTCAGCCACAGCAAGGCACTAGCCTGTTGTTGCCAAAAGACATTTATTCTAAGACTGCAGGTACCTCTGGCTCCTCCCAAACACGGAGGATGGCTTCAGTGCTGTGTCCTGCCTGCACTCAGCAGGCTCCTGTGCCTTGCACTGGCCAGTGACCCTTCCAGATGATCGCAGGTGCCAGGGTCAGCTCTACCTTGTGCCCTGGCCAAAGTGGGCATGTCTGGGCCTGCCAACCCCATCATAGCCCCTTCTCAGCTTCAGGGGTCCTGGTGGGAGAGTTCTTCTCTAGAAGTGTCTGGGATCTGGCTCCATGCTGAGACCTTGTCTGCTATTTTTCTGAACTTTCCACCAACGAGGCACCCTCACGCCCCTGCCTGAGTTTGCTACCCCAGGTCCTGCCTGTGCGCTGTGTACACCTGCCTCCCCTTCCCTTTCTCTTCTGAGCACACATCATGCCCAGTCCCATCTTTGGCTCCACACACACTCTCCCTCTCCTTACCCCCGCCAGCCCCCATTATCACCCAACTCAGTCCTATGCCAAGTACCTTGTCAGAATCCACAACTTTGAACCGTGGTTCCATAGCAGGATCTGTCTTCTGAGTTTCCTCAAAGGCTACAGCCTCATTCTCTATGGAGCCCTAGAAAGAGAAGATACAAGAGGATTATCTACAGCAGGTGGGGGAAGAGGACAGAGCCCCAAGCTCCCCCGAGAAGAAGCAGCCAGGAGTGGTGAGAGCCCCATGGGTGGGACAGGGTGGTGGAGATCAAGGACGCTGGGTACTTCTGAAAACAGAGAGACCCTGATGTGGGCATTGTTATACTCTGTATTTTACATCTCCCTTAAAAATTAATTTCTGGCTGGGTGTGGTGGCTCATGCCTGTAATCCTAGCACTTTGGGAGCCTGAGGCAGGTGGATTACCTGAGGTCAGGAGTTCGAGACCAGCCTGGCTAACTTGGTGAAACCCCGTCTCTACTAAAAATATAAGAAATTAGCCAGGCATGGTGGCGCACACCTGTAATCCCAGCTACTCGGGAGGCTGAGGCAGGAGAATCGCTTGAACCTGGGAGACAGAGGTTGCAATGAGCTGAGATTACACCATTGCACTCCAGCCTGGGTGACAGAGTGAGACTCCATCTCAAATAATAATAATAATAATTATTATTATTACTTCTGCATAAACAAAAGAGGCAGAAAGATCTAGGAGAGGAACTGGGCTGGTGGAGAGACTGCAGGGAAAGGAGCATGCTTAGTGGGAACTGCCCATGAAAGCAGTCCCTGCCAGTCCTCCTTCAGGTCCCTGGCAGGGACCTGGCAAAGGGAGTCCCAGGGTAGTGCCCAGGGCACCTGATGGGGCTCGAGGGTCCACACTGGTGAGTCACAGGCTGTGGCTTCTAGGGCCACATGCCCACAAGAAAGAAAAGCAGCAGGGAGCGAGAGAGGCTGTCCCTGCAGCAATGCTCGGTGCCAGTCAATCAGCAGCCACCCGTGGGATGGGATTGGTAGAGCAGTGCCCAAGTGGGCTCAAGGTTAAATCAAACTCGCAAAGAGGTAAGGTCAGAGGGAAATGGGATGTGCTACAAAAAACACACAGCCCCAGCCAGCTCTGACGTCACGCAGGGTGAGGCCAGAGCGAGCAGGCTGGCACGTAAGTGAAACCCATGTTGCCCCATAGGAGGGGCGGAGAGAGTGCTTGCCTGCTCTGTGTCCTTGTGACTGAAGGAAACCATGGTGCTGGTGGCCATGGACAGGAGCTGGGAGGCTGGGCACTGGCAAGTGGCCAAGAGGCTACTGTCATGACTTGTACATTTCATTTCCAAATGGACCCAAGAGAACCTGATGGTGACAGTGACTGTTTTGGCATTTTATGGGAAAACCCACATGTCACCCAAGTAAAAGTCAGCTTTTGCGGTCCTGTCTTGGTCTGTGTGTCTCAGCATATTTAGTCTGTATCACCAAGCTAATCCCTGACATTTTTTGGTTTATTTTTTGAGACAGGCTCTTGCTCTGTCACTCAGGCTGGAGTGCAATGGCCCACTGTTACCACTGTCTCCTGGGCCTAAGCCATCTTCCCACCTCAGCCTCCCAAGTAGCTGGGACTGCAGGTGCACATGACCTTGCCCGGCTAGTTTTTGTATACAGATGGAGTTTTGCCATATTGCCCAGACTGGTCTTGACCTCAGGTGATCTGCCACCTTAGCCTCCCAAAGTGCTTGGTGAGCCACCGTGCTGGGCCAACACCTGATTAAAAAAAAAAAAATATATATATATATATATATGTGTGTGTGTGTATGTGCATATGTGTGTGTGTGTGTATAAATATCTCATGCTTTCTTGAGGACAAAGAAAAGTGGATTTTATAGCACGTCATACAAGGAGATATCCTAAATAGTCAATATAAATGTCCTTCCTCTTCCCATGACAGCAGCTCAATAATCCGTCCAATTCCGTTTAACATCAAAATACTCCAGGGTGTGCCCTCCCCACATCTCACCACCCTGCCCCAGTGAGCCACTGACTTCCTTCCTCCTGGGTACTTTTCTCCAGGTCACTCAAGTGCTTCCTTAAGTAGGGCGGCTGACTCCTCTGTACCCATAATCCCATTCATTGCAACCCCATCTGCCTCTCCTAGCAAAACTCAAGGCTCATCTTAGCAGGGAAGGGCTTACTATGCCTAGTACTATTAATGTTTTTGTTTATGCTACACTTTTCAGACGTCTCAGGGTGGTAGACACAGATCTGTTTTGGGTACATCCACCTAAACCACCACTGGAAGCAGAAGAGAGGGCATCTGTCTCATCATCTCTTGCTCTGAATGCAAAGCCCTCATGTATCCAACTCCCACTTGCAGTCCTTGGAAAAGCCCTCCCATGTTCAGCCAGCTGCCTCCAGCCTTCCATTCGTCACTCTCGCTCCCTCTAGGGCTGCATGGGCCTCTTCTCTTTCAGCTGACGGGCCTGTAAATATTTGAGAACAGCCCCTACTCCCAGTCCTTGCCGTCTGTTTTCCCCAGGACTCTCTTAGGACACAATGGAGTCTTGAAGCACGCTGGTTGGCCCATGTTCCTCGCCCAAGGCAAGGTGTGATGGGACCAGCACAGACCCAGCAGGGTTTATGCCTCCCTCCTCTGGAACATCCTGTTCCTAATCATGGCAACTGAGCAGCCATCAGTCCTTTTGGCCACCACACTACGCAGCTCATTCATGCAGCCTATGGCCACTGGATGCTTTTTTTTTTTTTTTTTTTTTTTTGAGACAGTATCACTCTATCGCTCAGGCTGGAGTGTAGTGGCACGATCTTGGTTCACTGCAGCCTTGACCTCCTGGGCTCAGCCTCCCACCTCAACCTCCTGAGTAGCTGGTACTAGAGGCACCACATGTCACCACGTTAGGCTAATTTTTGTATTTTTTTTTTTCTTTTTTTAGAGACAGGATTTTGCTGTGTTGCCCAGACTGGTCTTGAACTCCTGAGCTCAAACGATCTGCCTGCCTCAGCCTCCCAAAGTGGTGGGATTACAAGCGTGAGCCACCACACCCGGCCTGGACACTTTCTTTATGGACTGCTACTGTTGGCAGGCATGGAGAGCTGGCAAGGTCTCAAAGGTGATCTGGGCCTGCAGACCTGTTCCCTGGACTGCCCCAGAAGACGTGTAATGGAGACTGGGATGCTGGATGGGAGAGCAGGAGGCAGTGGAAAACCAGGAAAGCCTGGGAAATGAGATCAGGAATGAGAATTTCCAGGGGTCTGCAGGGGCTGGTGTCCTGGTGCAGCATCACTGTGACCCAATCCTTCCCTCCCAAGGATCTCCGCATATCCACTGTTCTCACCTACTCATTCACTGACACACACATCTGATCATCCACAATGCAACAGAAGCAGCAGCTCCCGAGACTCTCCAACATCCCTCTCTCTCTGACACTGGACTTGCTCCTTGTCCCCAGAAGAATGTTTCCAGCTTCCCACACATAGTCTGACCAAAGGCCCTACTGTCATCTCGGCCACATCCTTCCTGAAAGCCAGCATGGGGTTGGCTTCTGCACACCAGCTTATCTTTGCCTTCCCTATGTTTACAGTTTTCTCCCTAGATTTCTAAACTCCTCTCTTGTAATGCACTTGGATTAACCTTATTTTTTCTTTCTAGCCAGAAGGAATGACTCATTATTTTCTAAGCATGCCTTACGTTTTCCTTCTTAAATGTCACCCTGTCCAGAATGAGGACAAAAGTTGGTATTTCATGAGTGTTTATTATATGCTCAGCCCTCTAATCTTCCTAACAACTGCATGAAGTAGGCACACTGATTTTTCCCATTCGACAGATAAAGGGACAGCCCATGAGGCAGTCGCACAGCTAGTGAGAGGTCGAGCCAGCAGGGCCAACTCTGAAGAGTCTCTTTACCGCCACGATCTTCTTCTTCTTCTTCTTTCTGAGACAGAGTCTTGCTCTGTCGCCCAGGCTGGAGTGCAGTGGCACGATCTCAGCTCACTGCAACCTCCACCTCCTGGGTTCAAGCAATTCTCCTGCCTCAGCCTCCTGAGTAGCTGGGACTACAGGCGCGTGCCACCACACCAGGCTAATTTTTGTATTTTTTGTAGAGATGAGGTTTCGCTATGTTGCCCAGGCTGGTCTTGAACTCCCATACTCAAGTGATTTGCCTGCCTCGGCCTCCCAAAATGCTGAGTTTATAGGCATGAGCCACTGCATCTGGCCTATTTTCCAACTTTTAAAAAGTCATATTTTCCATCTATGATTTTTACTTGGTTGGAATTTATAATTTCTTGCCTCCTGTTGTTTTTGAATGTTGGGATAATCATCTTGTTTTTGTCCAGTGGTGTGATAGGTTCCAATAGGCAGGGACTTTGTGGATTTCTGTTTCAGGTTTCTCCCTGTGCCTAGCATGGGTCTTGCAAATACTGGAGGCTCCACCCACGTTTCCCCAGTGGGTCGCATTTCAATGCTGGGTCTCTGCAAGCAGCGGTGGTCTCCTGAGAATCCTGTGGTGTGGTGGCCTGGCTGTGGGGGCGAAGCCCTGAGGCTCTGCAGGGCTCACACTCCTTGGAGGTGTGAAACAAATGGAGTGGGCGTGTGTGCCCCCCCTGCCATGTGGTGGGGAAATACGACTCCCTGCCTGAAGGGGTGAGGCAGGACACAAAACATGCATCTTGCACTCTGGGCTAGATAGGGCAGTGCCCAGATAAAAGGATCAAAATTCCAACAATCCAGACCACAGATTCTCAGTGCCCTTTGGCCGAGTACACAGGACAGGCATGAACAGAATGAAAAGTACATAATACTGATACAAGATTGCCAGTGTTTTCTCTTACCAAATAAAAATATTTCAAGGCCAGGCATGACAGCTGACGCCTGCAATCCCAGCACTTTGGGAGGCAGAGGTGGGAAGATTGCTTAAGGCCAGGAGTTTGAGACCCAGCCTGGGCGACAAAGCAAGACTGTCTCCATCAAAGAAAAAAAAATAGCCAGGTGTGGTGGTAGTGTGCGCCTGTAGTCCTAGCTACTCAGGAGGCTGAGGGAGGAGGATCATTTGAGCCCCAGAAGTTGAGGCTGCAGTGAACTATGACTGTACCACTGCACTCCAGCCTGGGCAACACAGTGAGACCCTGTCTCAATTTTTTTTAAATTTACTATCAGCAACATTTCATAAACGAGGAAATTTTTTCAATACTAAATATATAGGAAAAAGATGTTTTCAGAATAAAAGGCAGTTCTTTCCAAGGAAGGCAGTTGGCAACTTTACACTGACATTACCAAAAAAGGTTCTATTTTATTATTTTTAATTTTTTTTCTTTTCACAGAGATGGAGTCTCACTATGTTGCCCAGTCTGGTCTTGAACTCCTGGGCTCAAGTGATCTTCCTGCCTCTGCCTCCCAAAGTGCTATGATTATAGGTGTGAGCTACTATGTCTGGACTCTATTTTAAAATATTTATTGGCCAGGCCTGGTGGCTTACGCCTATAATCCCAGCACTTTGGGAGGCTGATGTGGGCGGATCACGAGGTCAGGAGTTCAAGACCAGCCTGACCAATATGCTGAAACCCCGTCTCTACCAAAAATACAAAAATTAGCTGGGCGTGGTGACGCAAGCCTGTAGTCCCAGCTACTTGGGAGGCTGAGGCAGAAGAATCGCTTGAGCCTGGAAGGCAGAGATTGCAGTGAGCCAAGATCATGCCACTGCACTCCAGACTGGCAACAGAGCGAGACTCCGTCTCAAAAAAAATTTTTTTATATTAATGCAGAACCATTACAATAACATTCTGTTTTTATAAGGATTAATTGTACATAATTGTTCTTTTGGCTCAGATTGGTTGATGTGGGGCTCTATTATCTATCTGTAACAGGAAGTAAATCAAATGTTCGTTATATCCTGGTTCTAAGGTCCTACTTCAAAAATTATAAAAATCTAGTTTCTTAGAGAGATGCTGGCTAAAAACAGAAACAGTACTTTGAAAGCTTTTTCATTCAGCTGGAAGTGTCCTGAGTGACGTGAGGAAAGCGGAGGAGTCCCTGCTCCATGGTGTTCTGTCCTGCTCCTAAGAGCCTGAGGGAAGGGGACAGGTCATGCGTGGAGTGGCTCCATCCCCAGCACAGAGGGGCCAGGGATTCTCTCCCCAGAATTTCTCTGAATCGTAGACCAGCGCCAGTCAAGGGCTGGAAGAGGGGCTACCCTCTCTATGGAGGCTGAGGAAACAAGGGGCAAAGGGGAAAGGAGTGGGCATGGCCTCTTCCTATTCTCCTTCCCGATTCTGCTCTAGGGTCCTGGGGCCACCCAAGGGAGTAATGTCAGGACTGATACACTCTTGGCAAATAAACCTTAGACTGACCAAATAAGCAAGGTGCTTTCTGGGTGGCTTCATCGGGACCACACCCCTCCTTGGCAGAAGCCCGGGTTCTTATCACAAGACGGGAACCACCTCCAACATGGGAGGAGACTCCAAGGAAAAGCAGAGCCGGTGTCACGCGGTGTCAGTAGCGGGAATGCTCCTAGGTACAGGGACACGTCCTCCAGTGCCTTGTTCATTGATTCATTTTCTTAAGTGTAGTTGTGAGACTCCAGGTCTAGAAACTCTCCCTCTACACAGCCAAGACAAAGACCCTCCTGAAGAAGGTCTCCCATTCCCACCTGGGGGACGCCAAGACTCCGGGAACTGAGTCCCGTCACGAGCGGCTCTGCTGCTGCACGCCCCACAGGCTCATCTGGGCCACCTTTTCCAGGCTCCCGCCCAGTGTTGATTTTATAGCTGAGCCAGCTCACCCTTGAATTCCACAGGCAAACACCATCCATGAATCAGAAGTGTGTAAAGGTCATTCCTGGGAACTAGGGTACAACCCTAGCTTTAAAAGTCTTTTAGAAAAGGTTTCTTGGAAACTTCCACATTCATGATTTAAAAGGCTCTCCTGGTCCCAGAAGCAAGCCAAAGGGTGTTTTTGAACACTTTAAAAATCAAAAAGTGCCCCACATGAAGATATGTGTGGTTTCTTTTATCTAGTATCTGGAAATTATTCTAGATGATGTCTTTTTTTTTTTCTTTTTTCTTTTTTTTGAGAAACGATCTCACTCTGTCACCCAGGCTGGAGTGCCGTGGCATGATCTTGGTTCACGGCAGCCTCAACCTCCCAGGCTCAAGCAATCCTCACACCTCAGCATCCCAAATAGCTGGGATTATGGTATTCACTGCCATGCCTGGCTCATTTTTAAATTTTTTTGAGAGGTGGGGTCTTGCTCTATTGCTCCGGTTGCTCTTGAACTCCCATGTTCAAGCGATCCTCCCAACTCAGCCTCCCAAATAGCTGGCATTATCGCTGTACACCATCATGTCCAGCAAATTTTTAATTTTTGTAGAGATGGGGTCTTGCTGTTTTCTAGGCTGGTCTCAGACTCCTGAGCTCCAGCGATCTGCTCACCTCAGCCTCCCCAAGTTCTGGGATTACAGGTCTGAGCCACCGTGCCTGGCTGGTGATGAGCAGGTTTCAGTATCTGGTAAGGGAAGTGAAGAATTTTGTAGTTACACTAACAATGGCTTTCACAGGAGTGACTGGCACAGTGTGGATGAGTGTGGCTTGATGGGGATGTCAAACCCATCTGTGTCAGGTGACAGCTTTCTTGTACCCTTAGCAGGACAAGAATGTCCTAAGGCAACAGCCTGGTGCTGAGGACGGAAACCCTCATCGCGCTCCCTCCTGGCCTCTCTGCCTTGGGAAGGCAGGTAAGAGAGATAGCTAGACACTCTTGTATTCAGGCCCAGGGCTGTTGAGAGGCGAGGGGGCCCCTGGCTCTCCTGATGCTGCATTTACCTGTTGTCTCCTGAGCTAGCCCGTAAGCTCCTCACGGTAGAGACCCCACTCAGTCCTGCCCACTGTTTACTCCCCAGTCCCCAGCACAGGCTTGGCCCGCCAATACCCACTGAGTGATCCATTAGTGAGCAGGTGGGTGGCCTGGTCAATTCCGAGAGCCCAGGCCTGGAGAGGCCACCGATGTGTGGGGAGGGCAGGCAGGAAGAGAGCCTTCCACGGCCCACGTCTACTTGGAGAGAGAAGGTCGGGCACAAGCAACAGCCGAGGTACTCTGCCAAGGACACAGGGTTGGCAGGCATTGTGCATTCCCAGCTGAGAGCCACTGGATGTGCTGGGCAATGGAGGGCAGGGAGGGTACTTCAACCTCCTTAGATCCTTCCAGCCACAGTCCAAGGCCACACAAGAGAGAAGCCTTTGAGGCAGCAGTCCCAACCCTCACTGCTCCCAGCACCACGCCAATTCCTGGCTCATCATCAAGCATTATTTTCTTTCTGGTCAGCTGAAGCCACAAGGACAGTGTCGATGTCACTGTCACTGGATTTTATTTTATTTTATTTTTTGAGACAGAGTCTTGTTCTGTAGCCCTAGCTGGAATGCAGTGGCGCCATCTCATCTCACTGCAGCCTCCACCTCCTTGGTTCAAGCAATTCTCCTGCCTCAGCCTCCTGAGTGGGTGGGACTACAGGCATGCACTACCATTCCCAGATAATTTTTTGTATTTTTAGTAGAGACAGGGTTTCACCATGTTGCCCAGGCTGGTCTTGAACTCCTGAGCTTAGGCGATCTGCCCGCCTTGGCCTCCTTGGGATTACAGGCATGAGCCACAGTGCCTGACCTGTCACTGCATCTTTGTATCAGGGAGGCCGCAGGGAATGAAGCAGACTACAGTGAAATAGAGGGGCCATGCCATGTTATAAGAGGGCAGCCCTGACTTAGGACCAAGTCATAGGAGGATGGGGACCAAGGGGAATCAGACCTTCTGATTTCCCCTCCACTCCCCTCCCCTCCCCTCTCCTCTTTTCTTTTCTTTTCTTTTCTGGCAGGCTCTTACTCTGTTGCCCAGGCTGGAGTGCAATGGTGTGATCGTGGCTTGCTACAGCCTTGAACTCCTGGGCTCAATTTTTCTTATTATTTTTGGTAGAAAAAGGCATCTCGCTATGTGGCCCAGGTTAGCCTCAACCTCCTAGCCTCAAATTCCTGGCCTCAAGTGATGCTCCTACCTTGGCTTCCTTTTTTTTTTTTTTCTTTTTTGAAACAGAGTCTCGCTCTGTCACCCAGGCTGGAGTGCAATGGCTTGATCTTGGCTCACTGCAACTTCCGCCTCCTGGGTTCAAGTGATTCTCCTGTCTCAGCCTCCTGAGTAGCTCGGATTATAGGCACGGGCCACCATGCCCAGCTAATTTTTGTATTTTTTTTAGTAGAGATGGGGTTTCACCAAGTTGGTCAGGCTGGTCTTGAGCTCCTAACCTCATGATCCACCTGCTTCGACCTCCCAAAGTGCTGGGATTACAGGTGTGAGCCACCACGCCCAGCGATAACTTAGCTTCCTAAGGTGCTGGGATTACAGGCATGAGCCACTGTGCCTGGCCCCAATTTCCATGAAAAGCTGGAAAAATACATTTTTATGTAAAATCTCCAGATTTTAAAATCTGACTTGCATTTAAAACAAATGATGCAGGCCAGACCCACACGTATGAATATAAATGTGGCCCCTGGTGTGCCCAGTTTGAAACTCCTGGGCAAACTGCAGGCCTCCTGCTCCATGGAATGCCCCATCCACAGAGAAGGATGAGCAGGATAGATGATGAGAAGGACAGGCAAGAGCAGGGATTTTGTTCTCCCTAACAATTGCCAGAACAGGGAATTCCAAGGGGGAGCCTGGGTTGCACCCACATGGCGCAGGCTGCAGGGCTCGTGGTGCCAAAGCCCAGGTGGGGTCGGAGGCAGGCAGGCGTGCCAGAGGGACCTGAGCCTCAGAAAGGTCTGATGAAGGGCAACCTTGGGCGGGGACTGGTTTCTAGAGGAAGCACTGGGTCAGGGAGCAGAAGTGGGGGTTGGACCTGGTTTTTCCTGCTTCTCCTCCCCTTATGTCTAGAAAGGTGACAAAATTGGCGGGGCATGGTGGCTCACGCCTATTATCCCAGCACTTTGGGAGGCGGAGGCAGGTGGATCACCTGAGATCAGGAGTTTGAGACCAGTCTGGGCAACATGACAAAACCCCATCTCTACTAAAAATACAAAAAGCCGAACATGGTGGCAGACGCCTGTAATCTCAGCTACTTGGGAGGCTGAGGCACGAGAATTGCTTGAACCTGGGACGTGGAGGTTGCAGTGAGCTGAGATCACGCCACTGCACTCTTGCCTCGGTGACAGAGCAAGAGTCCATCTCAAAATAATAAATAAATAAATAAGAAAGGTGACAAAATCTGTGAGGGGTAAGGAATCACAGCAGAGACTCAGATCATGCACGAGGGACGTTACCTCCAGGGTTTCGCTTCCCAGCGTAGAGGCTATAAGTTGTGCCAGTCCCCCCAAAGATCTCTATGCTGAAGTCCTGACCCCCAGTTCCTCAGAAAGTGACCTTCTTGGGAAACAGGCTCGTTGCAGATGTAATTAGTTAAGATGAGGCCATTACAGTGGGCCTTATAAAAGGAGTGATGTGGACACAGACACACTCCGTGTGAAGGTGGAGGAAGAGATGGGAGTGATACCTCTCCAGGCCAAGGATTGTCAAGAGTGGCCGGCAGCCCCAGCAGCTCGGAGGGAGGCCTGGAACACACTGTCCCTCAACGTCCTCAGAAGGAACCATCCCTGACAACACCTTCATCTGAGACTTCCTGCCTCCAGAGCTGTGAGATAATACACTTCTGTTTTTCAACTACCCAGTTTGTGATAGTTTGTTACTGAAATCTAGCAAACCTTTAACAAGGCCTGAATCAGTTTCACCTGGATCAAGACCGACCTCCAAAGGAGAGGGGCTCCAACCAGGAGAGGGGACAGCCGAGGGAGGCATCCGAGGGGCTGTGGAGCCAGGAGTCCACCCCTTACCCCATGCTGGTGACGCGGCAGAAACCAGGCTCTTGTCAGCACAGCCTTACCACCTGGCCGCCAGGGGCAGCCCACACAGATGGCCCCGGGGAGACAGGCTCTCAAGTAGGTCTGCTCCTAGCCCACTGCTGCCCGTCTGCAGCCAGGGTGGCCTTGTTCCCCTTCTTTAGGACCTGAGAGGTCACTTCCCAGCTTCCCACAAGGAAACACTGCGTGTAGGGGCAGTGAAGCAAACCGCCGCCCTCTTCAGTGCAAACCTTGTTCTATTCTGCACCTCCCCCACCCCCTAGGTGGCAGCTGGGACAGCCCTGCAACCTCCACCACAGGCACCTTCACCACAGTGCACATGCGGTGGCATCTCACTGGGACGGACACAACTCTCCCTGAGAGACTGGCAGGAGGCATTCCACACATGGGGGAAACTGAGGCACAGACAGCCCGAATGACTTATTCAGGATCTCTTAAATGATTGCTGGAGGGGCGGGGGAGCAGACAGCAGCCGACTATCAGGGCTGTCCCTGGGAAGGTTCCTCATGTATCCTCCTTTCTCCCCTCCTGGAGGACTCCCTGGGAGGTCCCCAAGCCCCCAGCTTCCTCCAGAGTCCCAGACCCTATCCTCCCTAGAGAGGGTTTGCTTGGACGGTGCACGAGGGAGAGAACAGAGAAGAACAACAGAAAGTCTGCGCTCTGCACCACAAACAAACAAGTCCACCATAGAGGCAACGTGAAAGGAGGCAGTGTGCGGCAGGCGGGGGCTGGGCGCGGGGGCGCCCGCATAAAGGCATGTTGTTCGGGAAAGCTGGGGCTGGGCACCGAGGGATGGACAGATGGCCTTTTATCCCACAGCCTGGGTTTTGCCTGAAAACCCTTTTTCTGAAAGGGGACAGTTTCCTCGGGCCCTTGGTCCAGCTGCCCCTACCCTGTGCAGGCCCAGGGGAAAGGTGGGGGGTCCAGGTGTCGCAGCACGCCTGGGTGGCACGTGGCCCCTGGCAGCCAGGAAGGAGCAGGCCCCAGAGGGAGATGATGGTGCCAAGGCTGTGCGAGCCGCATCTGTATCTGCAGCAAGAGTCTTTCTCGAGGAGCAAGCTTTTGTGTTAACAAGCCCGTGTCTGCGGCCCCCCCAGGGAGCATTCCCTTCAGAGCTAGTTGTTTTTGGTAAAAGCTTTTTACCAAATGAAGGCAGTGGATTTGTTTGCACTCATCCTTATTAAACTGCCCTCTGCCTTGCTAGATCCAAACCAGGAGTCAGGACTGGCCAGGGGCTGAGCTCTGGATGCCTGTGGTGGCCTAAGAAACCATACCTGGCAAGTGACAAGCCTCAGAACCCTTGAAGCCCACCCACCCCTTGCCCTCCCTGCAGTCATTGCACAGCGATGGGCTCTGCAGGTCACCATCCCACTATTCATGGTAGCAAGAGGAAAGGAGGAAAGAAAACAAGGAGGAAACAACCCGTGCCTGGGCTGTGACCAACTCTCCAGCTCAGGTGTCGGGAGAAGGAGAAGGACAGTCCTGGGCTCTGGGGCTTTGATTCTGCTCACCATGGACCCAGAATTGCTTCTACTGATGAAATGAGGCCCCTCTGATGCCATGGCCAGCAACCTTGACACCAGACGCAGAAGCCGGCACAGGTGGGCAGGCAACACAGGTGGGCAGGCAACCCAGGTCGTCGGAAAAGGGGCCAGTGGTTTGCAAAAATGAAATTACTGCTGGGAACTTGCTAGGGTACCTGTGGGTTTTCAAGCCACTAACTCCATTCTTTACCAAATGTTGCCACTGAATGTTGGAAACCACTGGGATCCACAGCCCTCCAGCCTCTAACCTCAGATTAGGGCAAACTTTCCAGGAATGTACTGAGTCAAGGAGACACGTGGGTTTTTCCAGTGAATGCCTGACTTAGGGATCTGGAGAGGCCCCCAGGTAAAATCTGCGAGCTGGGAGCACAGCTGGAGGGGGCATGGCCTGGGCTTGGTATGGGTAAACAAGAGGGACTTTTGGAGGCTTCCCATCTGGGTTCTTCCTTACAAAATCCTGCCTCTCACTGCAGGGGTAAAATGAGAGGATCTGAGTTTCAACTCCAATGGGCAGCAGCAACAGCTCGCACGACATGAGTTCATTAAAACGCGTCTTTTTGTAGACTTGCCGAGATCACTTCTGTACCGTAGTCTCTCAAGACTTAGACCTCAAGCCACCTTAGGTAAGTTTATAGGATGTGCTATTCACAAGGAAAATGTGCATATGGCACCTAAAATATATTATCTCCTCACTGACCCAACTGGCATAATAAAACAGATTTCAGATCTATTGCATAACACTCCAATCTAGGAATTATTCTGTATTTTGCTATTTTTAAAAGGAGAATCAAGACTATTGATTTACAAACAACCTCATATGCCATTATTCCAGAAACAATATTTTTAAATGTGTCTTTTATAATAATAATTATTTTTTGGAGATGGAGTCTAGCTTTGTCACCAGGCTGGAGGGCAGTGGCGCGATCTCGGCTCACTGAAACCTCCGCCTCCGGGTTCAAGCAATTCTCCTGTCTCAGCCTCCTGAGTAGCTGGGATTACACGCACGTGCCACCACACCCAGCTAATTTTTGTATTTGAGTAGAGATGGGATTTCATTGTCTTGGCCAGGATGGTCTTGATCTCCTGACCTTGTGATTCGCCCATCTCAGCCTCCCAAAGTGCTGGGATTACAGGCGTGAGCCACTGCGCCTGGCCATAATCTGATAATTTAAGAAAGAAAAATATTGTTGTTCTTGCCACTGTTTATAAAATGGCAAGTGATTATACTGTGAAAAACAATAATAGTCACTGAACTGTTTTATTTAAAAACCCCAAACACCACCACCACCACCACCCTGCCTCATGCCCCCTACTTCTTTTTGTTGATTCACGAAATTCCCTCTCCCCATGCCTGGCCGTGCAACCTCCTCCCCTATGCAGTTAAGGATATTTATGCTTAGAAAGATTGGCTAACTTGTGTCAGGTGGCATGGTGTGTTCTAGAAGAGAAGTCCATTGGATTCAGGCCTCTGTTCTCTTTTTCACTCTTTGTTGTGTGTGTCTATGTGTGTGTGTGTGTGCATGTGTGTAAGAGACAGGGTCTCGCTCTGTCAGCAGGCTGGAGTGCAGCAGTGCAATCATGGCTCACTGCAGCCTCAGCCTTGAGTTCCTGGGCTCAAGTGATCCTTCCCCCTCAGCCTCCTAAGTAGTTAGGACTATAAGCACATGCCAGAGTGGCTGGCTAATCTATTAATTTGTGTTTTTTAGAGATGGGGTCATGCTATGTTGCCCAGTCTGGTCTCAAACTCCTGGCCTCAAGGGATCCTTCCACCTCAGCCTCCCACAGTGCTTGGATCACATGCATGAGCCACCGTACCTGGTCCCACTGCACATTCCTTTTCGTTTGTTTTTTGAGACACAGTCTCGCTCTGCCACCAGGCTGGAGTACAGTGGTGCGATCTCAGCTCACTGCAACTTCCGCCTCCCAGGTTCAAGCGATTCTCCTGCCTCAGCCTCCTGAGTAGCTGTGATAACAGGCATGTGCTGCCGTGCCCAGCTGAGTTCTGTATTTTTAGTAGAGATAGGGGTTTCACCATGTTGCCCAGGCTGGTCTTGAACTCCTGATCTCAGGTGACCCACCCACCTCTGCCTCCCAAAGTGTTGGGATTACAGGCTTGAGCCACTGCCCCTGGCCCCATCGCACATTTCTTAAATTAGCAATGTCTACACAGTGAGTCCCAGAATGTGACAACTGGTGACGCCTGGTGGGTATACCGTCTATTCTATGTGTTATACTCATCACCAAAATGATGCTTTAGCCCCAGGAAGTGACTTTCTTAAATGGCCACAGGGTGAATTGTCTTCCTGGGAGGTCAGTGCCTACCTGACACGGCCACAGGTAAGGGACATCACTGAATACACGTTCTGGTGTGGTCAAGCCAAGAGGGCAAGAGCCATTTGTGAATGACACACAGACAGCAGCTTTCTAGACAGCACCACCAGATCGGGTGCCATTATCCCAGAGAGACCCGCCTATGGCACTGGGCCACAGGCCTAGACCAGCGCCGCCTGGCAGGATTTTGTCCAATGTTGGAAATGCTCTACATCTGTGCTGTCTAGTATGGCTGGTGGCTCCCACCTTGGACAGCTCAGCTCTAGACTCATATATTCAATGACTATTTGAAATCTACTGATGTTTCCTTGGCACCTCAAACCTGACCCCAATGAATGTTGATGGTCCTATCCCAAACATGGGCCCCCATCCCAGTATTAATCATTTCCATAAATCAAATCACCCAGTTGCGCAGACCAAAACCTTGGTGGCATCCTCAACTTCTTCCTTTCCCTTGCTGCTGGCATCCAGTGCAGCAGCAAGTTCTATGGTTCCATGTCCACAACAATTTCAGATTCTCTCCATCCTCACAGTCACCAATTCAGGCTACCCCCGTCTGCCACCTGTACAACAGCAATGGCCTTTTAGCTCTTTTCCTGCTTCTAATCTTGACCTGCCCCCGCCACCAACCAAGCCCAATCTGCCCTCCACATGGCAGCCAGAGCTATCGGATCAAATGTAGAGCAAAGTCATCAGTCTTCTGCTTAAAACCTTCCAGTGGCGGCCAGGCACGGTGGCTCACGCCTGTAATCCCAGGACTTTGGGAGGCCGAGGCGGGCGGATCACGAGGTCAAGAGGCTGAGACCATCCTGGCCAACATGGTGAAACCGCATCTCTAGTAAAAACACAAAAATTAGCTGGGCGTGGTGGCGTGCCTGTAACCCTAGCTATTTGGGAGGCTGGGGCAGGAGAATTGCTTGAACCTGGGAGGCGAAGGTTGCAGTGAGCTGAGATTGTGCTGCTGCCCTCCAGCCTGGGCAACAGAATGAGAGTCCATCTCAAAAACAAAAACAAAAAACAAACAAAAAACCCTCCACTGGCTGTCCCTGGTTCTCAGCATAAAATCTAAATCCCTGGCCATGACCCACGGGCCCCACCAAGTCAGGGCTCTCGTCCAGTTCCTTCCACTTCAGCCCCCCACCACACCCCATCCCTCCCCATGCTCCAGCAATGCCCGAGTCTCCTCTCGGTCCTGTTGCGCCTCAGAGCTTTCGCACTAGCTGTTCCCTCTGCCTGGAATGTTTCTGACCCAGGATATTGGTACGTACAGAATATTTCTATTCTGTTGCAGCACTAGCCACCACCTGTAATGATCATGTCTGTCTCACTCTTCCGAGGTAAGCCCCATGAGTATCTCAGCCAGGTGTCTTTTTGTCCCCAGCACTAAGCAGGGTGCCTGGCACAGAGGAAACCTTAGCATATCTGTGGCTGAATGGAGGAAGGGATGGTGGGGAGGGGGAGGCAGTTCTGCGAGCCTCTGAGACAAACTGGGGCCATGGCCAGCCTCGCCTTTGGGGACTGTCCTTCCCTGACTAGGTGGAGTGTCCTGGGTCTAGTGCGGTACCTATCCAGATGAAGATGGAGTGAGGATGGGAGGTCATCGCAGATCCCCCTGGCCAGCCTGGAGAGACAACCCAGAGAGACCAGAATGTCACATTCTCCAGCTCCTCCAGGGGTGCGCAGTCCTGCCCAGGAGGGTCCAAGCATGCAGCAGCTCAGGTTCCGAACATACCCGTCCCTTACTCCTAGCAGAAACCCACCCCTGCTTAGCAGAAGCTGGAGCTGAAGGGACTCCTTGCCCTCCTGTTTGGGTGTGAGCCGTGCATCCTGTTTCACAGCTCTCATATGATCTCACTGTAGCCACATATGAGCCACACAGCATCCTGCAGGGAGGCAGGGCGTGAGGAAACCACTGGTCAGAGAGATTGATAAACTTGCTCAAAGTCACACTGTCAGTTAGATGCAGAGTCAGAACTAGAGCAGCCTTAGGCTCCAGATCCTGGACTCCCTCCTCTGTCTCAAAGGGCAACAGCATGGGCTGCCTGGTCAGTGTCCACAGCGCAACTGCTCTGCACCAAATGCCACGCACAACCACAGGAGCTTGAGGATGTGGCTTCTCTAATAACCACACGAGCGGCAGGGCGAGGTGGTTCATGCCTGTGATCCCAACACTTTGGGAGTCTGAGGTGGGCAGATCATGAGGTCAGGAGTTCAAGACCAGCCTAGCCAACAAAGTGAAACCCCGTCTCTACTAAAAATAGCCAGATGTGGAGGTGGGCACCTGTAATCCCAGCTACTTGGGAAGCTGAGGTGGGAGAATCGCTTGAATCTGGGAGACGGAGTGTGCAGTGAGCCGAGATTGCATCTCTGCACTCCAGCCTGGGAGACAGAGTGAGACTCTGTCTCAACAATAATAATAATAATAACAACCCCACGAACACTGCCCGCTAAGCCACACCCAGCTCCTCCAGTTTCCCCATCTCCATTTTTCTTCTGTGCTTACCCTTCTAGGACAGTAAGTTACAACAAACTTCACGGTGCTCTGGAGTCACACAGGGTATTTATGAAAAAAACAGATTTCTGAGGTCTTGACTCCAGAGATTTAAATTTTATAGATTTGGAGGGTGGCCTCAGAATCTTTTAAAAATGTAATCTATGCACACTAATTCTATAGTTACACATGGATTTCTTTTCACTCAAGTAAAGCACCAAACTTTTCACGATTCTTCAATATTGAAATCTCTGTCTCTATTTGGAGTCATTTTTCCGCAACAGACCACAGTTCTCCAATGAACATTCATACTGACTTTTACCGAGGTTGTCTGAGTGGCAGAAATTGTTTAATAATAATTGTACTGCGGTCAGGCACGATGGCTCACGCCTGTAGTCCCAGCACCTTCGGAGGCCAGGTGGGGAGATCACTTGAGGTCAGGAGTTCGAGACCAGCTTGGCCAATATGTAGAAACCCTGTCTGTACTAAAAATACAAAAATTAGCCAGGTATGGTGGCATGTGCCTGTAGTCCCAGCTATGTGGGAGGCTGAGGCAGGAGAACTGCTTGAGCCTGGGAGGCGGGGGTTGCAGTGAGCCGAGACTGCCACTGCACTCCAGCCTGGGTGACAGAGCAAGACTCCATCTCAAGAACAAAAAACAAAATAACTGTACTGGGAGGAGAAGTGTCCCCCCCCCCACCAACTCATGTCCACACAGAGGAAGTGTCCCTCCCCTGATTCCCCATCCCTCCCCCTCCAACTCATGTCCACCAGAGCTTATGAATGTGACTTTATTTGGAAACACAATTTTTTGGCGGGGTGGGGGGGATCTGGTTCTGTCACCCAGGCTGGAGTGCAGTGAAGTGATCTCAGCCCACTGCAACCTCTGACTCCTGGGCTCAAGAGACCCTCCCACCTCAGCCTCCTGAGCAGCTGAGACTACAGGTGCATGCCACCACATCCGGGTAATTTTTGTATTTTCTATAGAGATAGGGTCTGCCTATGTTGCCAAGGCTGGTCTCAAACTTCTGGGCTCAAGTGACTCTCCTACCTTGGCCTCCCAAAGTGCTGGGATTACACCCTGAGCTACCATGCCTGGACTGAAATAGGATCTTTGATGTAATCAATGTAAGATGATGTCATGCTGGATGAGGGTGGGCTCTAACTTCAGTATGGCTGGTGTCCTCCTAAGAGGGGAATTAGGAGACATTGACACAGAACCACCCGTATGGGGAGAAAATCTGTAAAGATGGAGGCAGAGATGGGAGCGCTCCAGCTACAAGCCCAGAAACACCAAAGGACAGCAGCCCCACTGGAAGCCCGGCGAGGGGCTTGGAGTGGATTCTTCCTCGCAGCCTCTAGAAGGAACCAGCCTTGCTGAAATCTTGGTGTCTGCTGTCCAGCCTCTAGAAGCTTAAGAGAATGAATATATTTCTGTTTTTTGGCAGGGATGGAGTCTTGCTCTGTCGCCCAGGCTGGGATGCCGTAGCACAATCTTGGCCCACTGCAACCTCTGCCTCGTGGATTTAAACAGTTCTCCTGCCTCAGCCTCCAGAGTAGCTGAGACTACAGCACATGCTATCACACCCGGCTAATTTTTGTATTTTTAGTAGAAATGGGGTTTTGCCATGTTGGCCAGGCTGGTCTTGAACTGACTTCAGGTGATCCACCCTCCTCAGCCTCCCAAAGTACATTTCTGTCGCTTTAAGCCATCCTGTGTGTGGTGCTTGGTGATGGCCAACATACTATCACAGGAAATGTGATCCTTTGCCGCATATAACCATTCATGCGCTGTTATTTTATTTTTCTACTCATTCTTTAAGAACGCATCTGTCAGTGATTTCTATGGGGTACTACTTAGTATTTTCTCTAACATTTTGTTGGGAAAATTTCAAACATACAGCAAACTGGGAGACTCTCACCAGGAGCACCCGTATCCCCTCTAACCTGGATTTCACCATTCACATTCTACGCTTTCTTCTCAAACCAGTCTTTACAATGCTTGTGTATAGCAGCACTAACTCTTGCAAATGTGAGGCCACATGCTTAGGAGTGACTATGAAGCTAGTGTGAAATTTATTTGCCTCTCCTTTCTTCCTCCACTAAGTGTAATTTTCATAGAGTTTAAAAAAAATCAATCTTAAGGGTGTAATTTGACAATGATATGCCTCCTCATAGCCAATGGCCAAATCAAGATACACAACAGTTCCATTTCCCCAGAAAGTCCCAGGAATCTGTTTTAATACACTCCTCATGCAATTCTGATGAACGAGGAGGAGATGGGGAACACGTAACCAGTTCCCTTGGCCAGAGGGAGAGTAAGTAAGTTTGAGATTCGTGTGGATTTCCAGGAGAGGCGCCATATTCCCTCCAGCAAACATGGCTGCCCCTATGCCGTCCTAGCCTTGGTTATCCACGCACAGGTGGAATCAGGGCTGTAGGCCTCCCCTCCAACTACAGGCTGTGAACACAAAGCAGGAAGAATAAGCAGGACCCACCTGAAGGCTGAGTTCCAGGGCAAGCTGCTGCTACATGCTCCTTCCACACCCCTCCCCATGCCCGCATCCCCTGGCTGAAATCACTGCTATTCCAGTAATTACTGCTTGTAGGGACAACCACTGCAGGCCGCACACACACTGCTGGGGGCTGCTGCCTGCATGAGTTTCTCCAAAGTGGCTTATCTGCTCCAGCCACATGACCCCAGGGCAAGCCCGGCAGCCCTAGCCTCTGAAAGTCAAACTTGACTGTGTTAGTCAAGGCTGGCAACAGGCTCCTGAATCACTCACACCTCTTGTTCATTTTCTTTCTTTAGTGGAGCAGAGTCTTGGCTGGAAGGGAATGGAAGGAGGAAAAAAAAGAATGGCTAAAACCCAATAAAACAGTAGTGATTTTATTGGTACAGAAGACAGTCCAATAACAGACCTAAATAAATATATATGTAAATGATTGATAAGTGAAAAGGGTAGGTTTTTTAAAAAATCAGTGGAAAAAGAGAGATTATTCAACAAATCCACTAGAACAACTGGTTAGTAATTTGAAAAAATATAAACCTAAAATAATACCTATCTTTTTCCTTATATCCCATCAAAAAAAATCCAGGGAAGCAAAATATTTAAACAAAAACAAAAAAACAAAAAAAAAAACCACTAAACATAAAATGATTAGTAGGACACAAAAATATTTTGTTTTTATGTATAAAATATTAAAGTAGAGGCAGAACTTTCTCAGAATGATAAAATTGGTATCTTATACTGCAAGGAAATTTAAAGATTTTGTGTTGAAGTAAAAAAACATTAAGCAAGGCAAAAGACAAATGAAAAGTGGAGGGAAAATAGTAACACAGATGCCAAAAAACAGGGTAATATCCTGTACATCTAAGGAGAGATGATAAATCAATAAGAAAAAGACAACGATCAATAGAAAGAGGGACAAAAGACATAAAAAGGCAGTTTACTAAAAATATGCAAAAAGTTTAGAAACGTGGAAAGACTCGGAAAGACTCGGAAACTCCCTCATCCTTCATATAAATAAGAATTTAAACAGGAGCAATTTTTTATCCATTCACAATGATCAAAAACACTGCACATACATAGAACTGGTGAAAATGTGGAGAAACAGGCATTCTCACACATTTTTGGAGGGAATTAAAATTGGTACAACTGTTTTCGGGGGCAATGTAGCACTATCTGTTATAATCCAAAATGCATATTATTTAGATCCAGAAATTCCAAATCTAGGATTCTGTATTACGGTTGATTTGCATATATATACAAAGTGTGTAAGGATGCTTCTTGTAGCACTAATATAATGGGAAAAAGCATCAATAGGAACAGCTGTTAAAAAGAATGGAAGGCCAGGTTGCAGTGAGCCGAGATCGTGCCACTGCACTCCAGCCTGGATGACAGAGTGAGACACCGTCTCAAAATAAATAAATAAATAAATAAATAAATAAGAGTGGCGTAAACCTATATTGCTGATATGGAAAGAGGTACAAAATATGTCATTGGGTGAAAAAGACAGGAAGCAGTCTGTGTCTTTATGTGAAAAATAAAAAGAGGATAACATATGCATGGCTGGGCGTGGTGGCTCACGTCTATAATCCTGGCACTTTGGGAGGCAGAGGTGGTTGGATCGCTTCAGCCCAGGAGTTTGAGACCAGCCTGGGCAACATGGCAAAACCTTGTCTCTACAAAAAAAATAAAAAGATTAGGTGGGTGTCGTGCTGTGTGTCTGTAGTCCCAGCTATTTGGGAGGCTAAGGTAGGAGGATCACCTGAGCCCGGGAGGTCAAGGCCGCAGTGAGCCGAGAGCACCTACGACTATACTCCAGTCTGAGTGACAGAGGGAGACCCTGTCTTGAAAAAAAATAAAATATATATATATATATATATATATGCACATATATGAGGAAAATCTCTGTGAGACTACACAAAAAAATGATGGTATTTATAGAGGGACTAGAGTAAGAGGGAAACAATTCTTTTTTGCACATTCCTTTTAACTATTTAAATTTTTATAAACTATATTAATATGTAATTATTATGATAGAAAAAAATCTACAGTCTAACTTTAGTCAACTATGCTATCCATCCCCTGAACAAACAGAATACTGTGGAATGTGGTAACCTTTGACAGCTATCCTAATGAAATGACATTAGTGAGAATTAGTGTCAATTAGAATGCAAGTTTCAAGGCCAGGCGCAGTGGCTCACGCCTGTAATCCCAGCACTCTGGGAGGCTGAGGCGTGCGGATCACTTGAGGCCAAGAGCTTGAGAGTAGCCTGGGCCACAGAGCAAGAACTCCGTCTCTACAAAATATTTAAAAATGCTTTTGAAAAATGCAAGTATCTGGGACATGGTAGATTTGAAACAGCCCAGGAAAAACTCCTTCCCAGCCCTTTTGGCAGGTACTGCTTCCTGTATCTAGAACATTCCAGGGGAGCCCCTGAAGGCCTTAGGATCTTGGCTGCATGCCAGGCTCAAAGCCAGGTAGCTGCCTACAAACTCTGCTCTCATCACAGCTGCCTGGCTCTGCACTCAAGTTCGCGAGTCCCCTTGGTCCACTGCCTTACCAGGTCACGTCCCACTCCATTGCATCTGGCAGGTTCTCCCTCAACATGGGTCTAGACTCATGACATCTAGTCTGGGATATTCTTTATACTCTTATCCTAACAAAGAAGATACTTAGGTGGGACTAGCAGTTAGTATTCCAGGATTCATTTTTTTCTATAAGGGAACTTCTATGTCAGTCTTTTTATTTATTTATTTTTTTTGAGATGGAGTTTTGCTCTTGTTGCCCAGGCTGGGGCGCAGTGGTGTGATCTCAGCTCACTGCAACCTCCACCTCCTGGGTTCAAGCGATTCTCCCACCTCAGCCTCCTGAGTAGCTGGGATTATAGGTATGCACTACCACACCCGGCTAATTTTGTATTTTTAGTAGAGACAGAGTTTCTCCATGTTGATCAGGCTGGTCTCGAACTCCCGACCTCAGGTGATCTGCCCGCCTCAGCCTCCCAAAGTGCTGGGATGACAGGTGTGAGCCACCGAATCCAGCCTGTGTCAGTCTTTAAATGTGCACCTACATACTATAGACATTTCATTCATGACACATCTATCTTCCTCCCTTTTCCCAAGTCAGACCAGCCACCACTGTGGAGAAGGTCTGCTGCGAAGGGCCCTAGGTCTGACTGCTGAGATGGGCTTTTCCTGGCTATGAGGGAGCGACACACCATTGGCTGATTCACTGGAATCAGCCCCACTCAGGGTACAAGGCAAACTCACCTATGTGAGTGTGATCAAGAGTGGTGGAGGAAGAAGTAAGAGTTTCCCACTCCTTTTTCCGTTCTTCCTGCTAAAGACTCTTCTTGAACCTGTTTGATGAGTTCACCTGTGTCACCCACAAGTACTTCAATATTTTCTAAAACAAGAGAAACCTAGATAGAAGGAACATTGAAAGTTCCCCCACTTTCCCTGGGAAACCCAGAGGGAACCGCAGTCCTGGATCAGGCTGCTTAGGGAGTCATAGCCATGCTGGCTGGAAGGTGGGGTGCTGGCCTGAGGTTCTGCCTGCCTATGGGCTACAGTCTGGCAGTGCAGCCAGGGCCTCGACTGGGAACTTGCATCTTGGAAAGGCGAAGCAGCAGCCACCTCCCAAGGGTCCCCCTCGTCCTCTCCTGGGGTCTGCTGGAGCACTAGTGAACATGGCCCATTGCAACCTCATGGCAAGATTTTTAGGAAGGAGGTGAGGATCTACAAAGTCATCTGGACGGCCTCTCCTGAGACACGCAAGGACCACGTGACAAGAACTTTAGCTTAGCAGCAGCTTTTCCTCACCTAGCAACTCCCCTTCCATGTGTGATGGAAAAGATGAAATTGTTCATTCCCCTGGACACCCCCTACAACACTGCTGCAGCTGAGCCACACACCAGTGACCCCCCCAGGCAAGTCAGACCAGCCCCCAGGACACCAGGCTCCTAAAGGAGCATGCCGGGAGCCACAAATCATTATTATTTCAGGTTTCCCGCATATCTGGGCATTTCACAGACCCTACTGCTCATAAAGGAGGTATTTCTCTAGCCTGGCTACATTAAAATTGTCTAAATTAAAGGCTTCAGGATCCAACTGCAGCAACCAAGCATTTCCTAAGTGCCTGTGACACCAGGTAAACCTTTTCAAGCCAACACTCATCCCAGCTCACACTATGACCTACACTCCCTCACCCCATGGAAGGGCAGGTGCCAGGAAGCCAGAGTGATCCGCTGATTAATCAGTAACTGAGCATGCTGGGAGTCAATCACACGTCAGAGGAAGGCACGCCTGCTCCCCCCAGGAAATCCGCCTCACATGAGTAAATGCATCGCCTCACATCATCCTAGAAGACAGGTTTATGGGGTCTAGAATGCAAACAGCTTCAGCCTAAGGATTCTTCTCCTTCTGTCTTCAGAGGCCTGACTTCAGCCCACTCAGAAGGATCAGAGAGGACTCTGAATGGTACCTTATCCCTCCTAGCTTAGTTAGAATGGCAATCATTAAAAAATCAGGAGACGATAGATGCTGGAGAGGATGTGGAGAAAAAGGAACACTTTTACACTGTTGGTGGGAGTGTAAATTAGTTCAACCATTGTGGAAGACAGTGTGGCGATTCCTCAAGGATCTAGAAATAGAAATTCTATTTGACTCAGCAATCCCATTACTGGATATATACCCAAAGCATTATAAATTGTTCTGTTATGAAGACATGCACACGTATATTCATTGCAGCACTGTTTGCAATAGCAAAGACCTGGAACCAACCCAAATGCCCATCAATGATAGAATGGACAAAGAAAATGTGGCACATATACACCATGGAATACTACACAGCCATAAAAAAAGGATGAGTTCATGTTCTTTGTAGGGACATGGATGAATCTGGAAACCATCATTCTCAGCAAACTGATGCAAGAACAGAAAACCAAATACTGCACGTTCTCACTCATAGGCAGGTGTTGAACAATGAGAACACATGAGCACAGGGAGGGGAGCATTACATGCTGGGGTCTGTCAGCAGGGCTAACGGAGGGACAGTGGGGGATGCAGAGGTTTGGGGGGGATAACATGGGGAGAAATGCCAGATATAGGTGATAGGGGATGGAGGCAGCAAACCACCTTGCCATGTATGTACCTACACAACAATCCTGCACAATCTGCACATTACCCCGGAACCTAAAGTGCAATAATAATAAAAAAAAAGAAATGCATTTGCTACCCCTTGGCTTAATCTCGTGCCTAAGATTGGTCCCTAATGAGTATGCATTGAAAATATTGGGCACTTGGAGACACAGATTGCAGGATCTCTCTGAACTACAGGTTCCTACATCTGCTCCACCCGCTTTAAGAGTTCAGGTAGAAATCTATGGGATAGGGTGGGAGGAGGAAGAGTGTCAGGAAGAATAGAGAATGGATGCTGGGCTTAATACGTGGGTGATGGGATGATGTGAGCAGCAAACTACCATGGCACACGTTTACCTATGTAACAAAGCTGCACATCCTGCACATGTACCCCTGAAGTTAAAATAAAAGTTAGAAGGGAAAAAAAAATCTATGGAAAAATACTCTGAAAAATGTAGATTGGGCTGGGTGTGGTAACTCACGCCTGTAAACCCAGCACTTTGGGAGGCCAAAGCAGGCAGATCACCTGAGGTCAGGAGTTTGAGACCAGCCTGGTCAAAATGGTGAAACTCTGTCTCTATTAAAAATACAAAAATTAACCGGGCATGGTGGCCGTATGTGTGTAATCCCAGCTACTTGGGAGGCTGAGACAGGAGAATCACTTGAATCAGGGAGGCAAAGGTTGCAGTGAGCGGAGATCACACCATTGCACTCCAGCCTGAGCGACAAGAGTGAAACTTTGTCTCGAAAAAGAAAAATATAGATCGCTATATCCTCTTAAGGTGCATTACTATTAGCTCTACAGGGATCATCGTTATCCAAGTGTTCTTTATTTGAATTCCTGAAGATTCAAGTTGCAAAGGACAGCAAAAATCATGTCGATATTTATGAGACAGCAAAAATCATATAGGTATTTATGAGTCAGTTGATCAAAAAATTTGGCCCTTGCTCAAACACTGACCACCTCCTCCCCCAACTTTGCCCTGCCCATCTAGGCAAAGTGTTCTCTCTTTGATGGTTAGAGGTTGCTATCATCCAACAATATGCAATGTAACAAAATGCAAAGTAAGATCAACACCAACGCAGAAAAAAAAATAGAAAACTTCATGAAGTCACTGAAAGCAACAGAGAACTGTTTGACTCACAATTCCATTGCCAAATAAGGAGGCCAGTGTCGAAGAAGAGGCAATGAACAAAGGAAGAAGCCTTTCAAAAGAGATAGACCTGTTTGTCAAAGGATGAAGAGAGACCCTTAGCCCTTAAATAGCCTTGCTAATGAGATGACTTATTTAGGAGTATGCTGTGAATGTTCAAAGTGGAATTTACAGCATGTTATATTGTGCTTCCACACTTTTTTTTTTTTTTTTTTGAGACAGGGTCTTACTCTGTCACCCAGGCTGGAGTGCAGGGGCATGATCTCGACTCACTGTAACCTCCACCTCCAGGTTCAAGTAATTCTGCCTCAGCCTCCCGGATAGCTGGGACTACAGGCATGTGCCACCATGACCAGGAAATTTTTGTGTTCTTGTAGAAATGGGGTTTCACCATGTTGTCTAGGCTGGTCTCGAACTCCTAACCTCAAGTGATCTGACTGCCTCGGCCTCCCAAAGTGCTGGGATTACAGGCGTGAGTCACTGCACCCAGCCCATATAATTTTGTTGAAAAAATCACACACGTCCACAAACCCAACGTGACTTGACTCACTGTTTGCTCAACTTAAGAACTGGCGTACCACTGCAATCTTTTAAGTCCTTGTCAGTTTCTTTTTCGAAGATAATCAATTTCCCTTCCCCAATCCCTTGTCCTGTGTCTATGAAATTTTGGTCCTCATTTAGAATAGAGTAACTTTAAAAAGTGGCCTTTTATTCTAGAATTCAAGTACTCTTCTACTTGGGCCTAAGGAACAACTCGATTTTTTATAGCACATTGTCTCCAATTGGCGTAAGTCATTACGGTTGGTTCCAGAAGACCCTGCCTAGTACAAAAGAAAGCAACTGCGAAACTAAGCTGATCTGTCCTTTTCTCTATTAGGGGACAACACCAGATCATGGAAGCTGGATTTATTCAGTCCAACGTGGGTGCTCCTTATTCCTCCACAGCAGAGTCTCAAAGTGTAGGCCTCAAACCGACTTTAAAATTTAAGGTCTTTCTTTGATCTTTGTGAGTAAATGATGCCATTTTGTAGATTTTCATTATCACGTAAAACTAGGGGCTACTTATGAGCACCTAAGAGGGTTATTATGAGTTGTTAACATTTGAATTTTTTTTTTTTTTCGAGACAGAGTCTCACTCGGTTGCCCAGGCTGGAATGCACTGGCATGATCTTTGCTCACTGCAACCTCCGCCTCCCAGGTTCAAGCAATTCTTGTGCCTCAGCCTCCTGAGTAGCTGGGATTAAAGGCATATGCCACCACACCCTGCCTGAAATTTATAAACTAAAACCAGCCATTTCTAGAGATCCCTAAAAACTCTGATTCCATTTCTCATTAGGTAATCTGAACATCATTCAATGCTAAGCAACATTGGAAAGGTTCTACTGGGAACAAGAGAATGTAGAGAACTAGAATTCTACTCTCCCTTTTAAAGGAGAAATTACAACTAATTCATGTAGGTAATTTTCAGCCAAGTTTATTGCAGGTTGCATGGTTTACTCTTAAGTATGTAATGACATACTTGCATGAATGAAATTGCTGGCCACTAGCTGTACTGTAACAGGATTTTAAAATACTTTGTATGCATCAGATTTCAAATATGTTAAAGCAAATCCCACCTCCCTTAAATTTGCTCATCTGCTATTGCTATTTAAATACCTTGCAATATACCATCAAGGTAAGAAACTGAAGTATTTGGATAACGTTTTTGGGGCAGCGTTTTATAATATAAAGTACTGAGTTTGAGGTTCATATTTCTCAGTTATAAGCTTTACAAGTGTTGCTAGCATCAAGTTTGCTGTTCTCTAATTTTGTTGTTATGGCTGAGCTCTTTGGCTTTTTTTTTTTTTTTTTTTTTTTGAGATGGAGTCTTGCTTTGTCGCCTAGGCTGGAGTACAGTGGTGCGATCTCCATTCACTGCAACCTCTGCCTCCCTGGTTCAAGTGATTCTCCTGCCTCAGCCTCCCAAGTAGCTGGGACTACAGGTACGAGCCACCACACCTGGCTAATTTTTGTATTTTTTAAGTAGTGATGGGGTTTCACTATGTTGGTCAGGATGGTTTCAATCTGCTGACATGATCCGCCCACCTCGGCCTCCCAAAGTGTGTGAGCCACCGCGTCCGGCCATGGCTGAGCTCTTTTTCCATCAGAAATAAAGAGTAGGTGGGGAAAGTGGTCATTAGAGTCTTCTGCCCACCTTACAATACCATGTGACCCAGCAATCCAATTACTGAGTGTATACCCAAAGGAATATAAATTGTTCTATCATAAAGACGCATGAATGTGCATGTTCATTGCAGCACAGTTACCAACAGCAAAGACATGAAATCAACTCAAATGCCCATCAATGGTGACTGGATAAAGAAAATGTGGTACATATATACCATGGAATACTATGCAGCCATGAAAAGGAATGAGATCGTGTTCTTTGCGGTAATATGGATGGAGCTGGAAGCCATTATCCTTAGCAAACTGATGCAGGAACAGAAAACCAAATACCACATGTTCTCACTTATAAGTGGGAGCTAAATGATGAGAACTTAAGAAGACAAAGACGAAAACAATAGACACCAAGGCGTACTTGAGGGGGAGGGTGGGAGGAGGGAGAGGAGCAGGAAACATCACTAATGGGTACTAGGCTTAACACCTGGTGACAAAATAATCTGTATAACAAACCCCCATGACATGAGTTTACCTATTTAACAAACCTGCACATGTATTGCTGAACTTAGAAGTTAAAAAAAGAATAGCAATAATTAGAGAAGATTGAGAACTACTGTTCTGAGTCTATGTGCTTTGGAGACTTTTGCATGGAAAGACACATGGAAAAAGTAAACAGGACTAGAAACCCAGGCAACCTGGGACATGCCTATGAATGTCACTCAGGTACTTATAGCTCCATGGGGACTTGCGGGTCATAACCCTGAGAGCAATGTAAGTCTCAATTGAGATTTTGTATGGTTAACTTCACTTCTAACCCTTGAAGGAGACTCATGGGATGGGTGAACTGCAAGAGCCTTCATGGAAAGGAGAGGTTTTGCTAACTCTGTCTGGTTGCAAAGAACGAGGACAAAGGCAGAAATGAGTGACTTGTTGATGGTTCTCCGTTCTTTCCATCAACTCCCAACCCTTTAGCTAACAAGACACAGAAAAGAGATTTTTCTTAATCTTCCGTTCTTAAAGTTTCTTGTGTATGCTAATAATTCCTTTTGAATTAAGCACATATCTCAGTTTTCCATTCATTCACTTATTCAAACATTTATTTATTTATTCATTCATTCATGTTTTGAGACAGGGTCTCATTCTGCTGCCTAGACTGGAGTACAGTGGTGCAATTACAGCTCACTGCAGCCTTGACCTCCTGGGCTCAAGCAATCCTCCCATCTCAGCCTCCCAAGTAGCTGGGACTACAGGCACATGACCATGCCTGGCTATGTCAGAAATTTTTTTGTAGTGATAGGGTCTCTCTATGTGGCCCAGGCTGGCCTTGAACTCCTGGTCTTGCTCTCCCTCTGCATTGACCTCCCAAAGTGCTGGGATTACAGGTATGAGCTCATACCTGGACCATTCAAATATTTATTAGTACCTGTTGGTATGTACCAGTGCACCTGTGTGTGCTAGAGAAATCCAGATGAATTAGACAAGTCCAGTCCTCAGAGAGTTTACAGATTAGTAGACGTAATAATAGAGAAGACAAGAGCCATAGTGAAAATACATTAAATAAGAAAGAATGTTATCAGCTGGTTGTGGTGGCTCACGCCTGTCATCCCAGGACTTTGGGAGGCCAAGGTGGGTAAGGTCAGGAGTTTGAGAGCATGTCAAAACTCTACCTCTACTAAAAATACAAAAATTAGTTGGGCATGATAGTGGGCACCTGTAATCCCAGATACTAGGGTGGCTGAGGCAGGAGAACTGCTTGAACCCAGGAGGCAGAAGTTGCAATGAGCTGAGATCATGCCACTGCACTCCAGCCTGGAGCCTGGGCAACACAGCAAGACTCTGTCTCAAAAAAAAAAAAAAAAAAGGAAAGAAACGAAAAGAAAAGAATGAGATTCTGAGAGAAGGGGGGGGAAACAGGTATAGGTGAGGAGGTAAAGAAAATCTCTGTGGAAGAAAAAGCATTCAAGCTGGACTTAAGGGATATGGCAATAGGGAGCCATTGAAGACTTAGGAGCACTGCTATAACATAATCAAGTTCTCTTTAGAAAGGTTCATAGACAACGGGGAACAGAGGAAGACCTGCCCGAGAGACTATTGCAATAGTGAGTGTAACGAGGCTCTAGCCAAATTAGGGTAGCAGTGGGGGAAATGTTCTAGAAGAAGGACTAAGCGGGGGCTAGTCAGTGGCTTAGACAGGCAAGTGCTCTAAGTCACTGGCTTTTCTTGTTCCAGTTACTCCCCATTTTCTCCCTCTGCCTATGGATTCTCTAGGACAGAGTAGGCAATGGAAACGGTTACCATAAAGAGTAAGAAAAACATCAGTAATACCCCTGACATAATACTGAGTGAAAGCAGCTGTCAGCAGAGTGCATGATTCTCGTATAAAGATGAGGGATGCACAAAACCATCCCACGGTGATAGCGATTAGGACAGTGGCAGCCTCTGGGAGGCACTCTTGCCTGAAAGGAGGAAGGAGCCTGTGCTAGGTGCTGAAAGAGTTTTAGGCCTTGATCTGGGTGGTGGTAACAGAGATGTTTACCTGGCTTAAAAAAAAATCATTGAGCTGTATGTTTAAGCTTTGTGTACTTTGCTGGGAAATAAGAAGTGAGAGAAACTAACAATGGAGACTGAGAAGTCATGACGAGGGTCTGAGTGGGGTGGGAGGCAGAATCTGTGAATATGCTACCTGGATTTTCAAAACGGACTTTGCAGATGCCATTAAGTGAAGGATCTTGAGATGGGGAGATTATCCTGGATCATCCAGGTGTGTCCAGTGTGACCTCGAGCGTACTTCTAAGTGGAAGATGGATGCAGGAGCGTCAGTCATAGGAGGAGACGCAGTGACGGAGGCAGAGGCCGGCAGGATGAGATCGCTGGCTGGGCCATGAGCCAAGGAATGCAGGCAGCCTCCAGTAGCTGGAAAAGGCAGGAAAAAAGAATCTCCCCTAGTGCCTCCAGAAGGAATGCTGCCCTGCAGATTCATTTTTTACTTTGAAACTGTAAGAGAGTAAAAGTGTGTTGCTTTAAGCCACTGAGTTTGTGATAATTTGTCAGAGAAGCAATCAAAAATGAACTCGGATGGAAAACCAAAAGGGTATGCGTCTGGCAGCCAGGTGAAGCAAGCATATTGGGGTGGAGGGGGGTGATCAATGGTGTCACCAGTTGCTGCCAGGCTGTGTAAGATAAGGTGAGCACTGACCACAAAGCGCAGGAAGGCGAAGGTTCTGGTAATGCCAGCAAGGCCTGTTTCAGTGGTGTGGTGGGTTTCAGAGCGCATGGGGTGCTTGTCACCTGTCTACATAAATGAAGACTACATGTGGACCAATGCTGAGCATGTGTCGTAATAAAAAAAACAAATGAAGATGATGAATGCTGTTGCCAAAGCATCAGTCCAGGTTATTTCCCACCAATACTTCCAACGACACTTACTCTCATGTGTTTCTAGGATTCCTGTCTGTTTCTCCTTATTTCCTACAGAGAATCCTAACTTTTGACCTTCTTCCCAATTCTGGGTCTCAAAGCCTCTTCTTTCACTGAATTGTGGGGTGACACCAGAGAGCACTCCTGGAGCCTGTGCTGCCCTGGGGTGGCCACGGAACTGCAGTGACCTGGGACCTGGATGCTCCACCAGCTGGCCCTAGCTTCATCCTCCAGGTGAGACTCACTTGGCACCACAGTGGGTCAGAGAGTAGAAGCCCTGGCAGGTGGTGGAGGGCAGTGACTGTTGATTGGTCAGGCAGGCTCCCTGGGATGCCCCCTTAGAGGCCAAGCGATCTCAACCCTGTCAGTGAGCCGACTTCTCAGCTCCACTCTGCTCAGAAGGTGGTGGCAGTTCAGCAAATTCCCCAAGCATCAGTTTTTATCAGACCGGTTTTCCAAGACAGCCTGAGCTCAAGATGTTCTAGGATCTGGGTGGGGTGGGAACCCCAAGTCTTCCTGCACTTAGCTCTCCTCCTTATTGCTCATCCCCATTTAATTATTCAAGCCCTGAAGCTCTGAATGGCCAGAATCCAAAGTCTTGCAGACCCATGTGTAGCTGAATCTGTGGACTTCTCAGCCACTTGAGACAGAGACGCAACCTGTGGAATTAGAACATGGCATGGAAACCTTCTGACATCAAGGTTATCCCAACAATAGTGGCTGGGGATTCAAGCTTGCCTCCCTCCAGGGTCTTCTCAAACAGAGGGCATGGTCAGCTGGCATGGTCAGATATCTGCCCACGGGAGGACCTCTCCAGGATTATGGGACATGGGGACTATGAGCCACCCTCTGACAGTTATCAGCCCTCTGGGTGGCAGGTTTGGGGCTCAGGAAGAACCTAAGTTCTTCCATATTCACTTTATTTATTGAGATGAGGTCTCCTCTGTCACTTGGGCTGGAGTGCAGTGGCGAGATCACAGCTCATTGCAGGCTCAACTTCCCAGGCTCAGGTGATCCTCTCACCTCAGCCTCCCAAGTAGCTGGGACCACAGGTGCATGCCACCACGCCCAGCTAATTTTTGTAGAGACAGGGTTTCATCATCTTGCCCAGGCTGGTCTCAAACTCCTGGGCTCTAGTGATCCACCTACCTCAGCCTTCCAAAGTGCTGGGATTACAGGCATGAGCCACCGTGCCTGGCCCCCATTCACTTTAAAGTGCATGTAAAACTTTTGATCTTACTGTTATTATCACCAAGCATGAGAAAAATAAAGTGAATCAATTTAAAGATAAATATTAAATATGGTAGTTCAAGTGGTACACCAAACTGGTGAAAGGTGAAAGACTTAAATGAGAAACCAGAGTACACCAAACTGGGGGGAAAAAACCCTGGGCTGGTGATTCATGGATGCCCAGAGTCTGGGAAACAGTATCTATAGCCTGGGAAGGAGGTTTCGACCTAAAGTCCTTTCCTTGTCTATTTCTTTGGTGAAAACTGCCAGTCACAGCTCAATAAATGAACTTCATACTCCACTCACATGTGGCTGCAACTGGAAAAGCACTGCTCTGGCTTGAGCTTGGGGTGAGGCTCCTGACTCCACCGCCCCGAGGACTTCTCTGCTCAGCCATGGCTCTGTCACCTGCTGAAGGTGGGCGGCTCAGCTTCCCATTTTCCAAGGCTGTGGCAGACAGCATGTTGGCTCAAACAAGTTGGACTTGTTTTGTGAATGTGCCTTCGTGTGAGTGTGAATGTATGTACATAGAGGGAGTGCAGCAAAGTTGGGTGCAGGGGGAACAAACAGGGTCAGGCCTTCTCCCTGGAGGAAGGGCCAGGATGCACCCATCCATGGGCTAAGCCAGCAGGGCAGGCCCCTAGGAGGGGCACCATTCAGAAAGGAGCCCCAAACAACAGCACTGGTTCATGGCACTCGCCTTCCCCAGCAAAACCCTTCTGCTCCTCCAAAGACAGGGGTAGGTCTCCAACCACAGGGGCGTCAGCATCCCTGGTCCAGCAGGAGAGGAGGGAAGTGCAAATGGCAGCTTGGGGCGTGCTAGAAGGGCTTAGCTAACAAGATGAATAGAAATTATCTCCATCCAGGCATTTCTTTGAAAGGATACCCCACACCCAGATTTTTCCTTTGACACCTTTACCATAAGCTTTTTTTTTTTTTTTTTTTTTTTTGAAACAGGGTCTTGCTCTGTCACCTAAGCTGGAGTATAGTGGCATGATCTGGCTCACTGCCACTTTCACCTCCCCAGCTCCAGTGATCCTCCCACCTCAGCCTACTGAATAGCTGGGACTGCAGGCATGAGCCACCACATCCAGCTAATTTTTTGTAGAGACAGGGTTTCGCCGTGTTGCCTAGGTTGGTCTCGAACTCCTGGGCTCAAGTGATTCACCCACCTCAGCCTCCCAAAGTGCTGGGACTACAGGCATGAGCCGCTGTGCCTGGGCTTCCCCTCTCTCAATTTAAAGACAACCTTGTACTAGTTCTTAGATTAGAATTCTGCAGGCAGATGCTGGCAGACCAGTGGTGTACTGGGCTAGTGTGACCACTGTCAAGTTTGGGCCATGTGTCTGCAGGTGCATTGTTTTGAGTTTTGTTCTGCACGCTCAGATTGGGGCCCAGAAATAGGGATATCTGCAGCAGGCTGCCCTGGGACTCTTAGGTAACAGGTGAGCATACAGGTCGGAAGCACATGTAAACTGGGTCCCTGAGTCCTCTCTGAGGGTCAGGCAAGGCAAAGCATGGTGCTAGGTGGTTAGCAGAGCTGGGAGGGGGGCCATCCAGGGCAGCTGGCCAGGGGTGGCCAGAAGCACACTCAGGATACTGTTGGGTGGGCCAGCCACACCCTAAGGCTCCTGTGTAGAGGACACAGTGACAACACAGGGCGGGCCCCAGGAGCCACCACAAGCCTGGCACTCTCAACCTCTTTTGTTTCCTACACTTGGTTTTTCTTTTCTTCTTCTTCTTTGTGTGTGTGTGTGTGTGTGTGTGTGTGTATGAGACAAAGTCTCACTCTGTTGCCCAGGCTGGAGTGCAGTGGTGTGATCTCGGCTCATTGAAAGCTCTGCCTCCCAGGTTCAAATGATTCTCCTGCCTCAGCTTCCCAAGTAGCTGGAATTATAGGCATGCATCACCACACCTGGCTAATTTTTGTATTTTTAGCAGAGATAAGATTTTACCATGTTGCCCAGGCTGATCTTGAACTCCTGACCTCAAGTGATCCACCTGCCTCAGCCTCCCAAGTAGCTGGGAGTCTACCACCATGCCCAATACACCACCATGCCACACCTGGCTAATTTCTGTATTTTTAGTAGAGACTGGGTTTCACCATGTTGGCCAGGCTGGTCTCAAACCCCTGACTTAAAGTGGTCCACCTGCCTTGGCCTCCCAGAGTGCTGGGATTACAGGTGTGAACCATCATGCCTAGCCTCCTGCACTCAGTTTTTCTTGTATCTTCTCCGAAACCCTTCAGCACGCCCCGACACCAAACACCAACTTCTAAGATGAAACTGGGCTCCCACGCAGAATGCTGAGTTCCAGCATATTGTCTAGAGAATCTCCCAAGTTCATACCCCTTTGCCCCGTGGCCACAGCCACTGAGTGGCAGTCATACAGTAGCATCCTGCCTGATCTCCTCACGCCCACTTATGCTCTCTCTGTCCCTTCTTGACACTGCAGCCAGGGTCTTCTTCCAAAGGTGCAAATCTGACCATGAACCTCACTTGAATCTCTTCCATGACTTGCAATTTTTTTGAGATGGAGTCTCACTCTGTTGCCCAGGCTGGAATGCAGTGGCGCAATCTCAGCTCACTGCAACCTCCACTTCCCAGGCTCACTTGGCTTCCCATTTTTGTTAGTCAAGTCACAAATCCTGACCACAGCCTATGAAGCCCTGTGTGCTGTGGCCCCAGCTGACTTTTGGCCTCTGCCGAAATCCTTGTCCTTGCCCATCAGCCTCTGGCCACATTGGTTTTATTTCCGATCTTTGACTATGTCAAGCTTTTCCTGCCAGAGCCTTCACACATACTGTCCCCTTTGCCTGAAATATTCTTCCTGCTACATGTCACCTGGCTAAGCCCAGTCTATCAATCAGCTCTCAGAGTCAATGTCACTGTCTCAAGAAGTCTCTCTCTATGCTCCTCCACTCTAGACCCATATTCTGATAGCACCATTAATTAAGCAACTATTATGTGATCTGTGTGTTCCCTCTCCTTCCCCATTATCCTGTTAGCTCCATGAAGACAGGAACCAAATTATTTTGCTCATTGATGCCTCGCCATGCCCAGCACAGTGCTATCAACCCATTAAGGAACCTGCTACAGGATTACCTAAATGAATGAGAAATTAGGCAGGATGGTCCAATGAAAAGCCACCTGAAATAGTGAGTGTGAAGTCCTTTCAATAACAGATTTAAGAGTATTGGCTGGGTTCATCTTGAAAGCAAGAGCTAGAAGCAGGGGACAGCTGTTGGTTTTCAGGAGTCCCCCTTATCCATGGTTTCCCTTTCCATGGTTTCAGTAACCCATGGTCAACCTGGGTCCAAAAATATAATTAAATGGAAAATTCCAGAAATAATTCATACGTTTTAAATTAGTTTTCAATAGTAGCCAATGCCACATCACCATACCCATCATTCACCTCACTCCAATACATCATAGAGGCATCTTATCATCTTTTTTTTTTTTTTTTTTTGAGATGGAGGTCTCACTCTGTTGCTTAGTCTGGAGTGTAGTGGCACAATCACGGCTCACTGCAACCCCCCATCTCTCAGGTGATCCTCCCACCTTAGCTTCCCAGGTAGCTAGAATTATAGGTGCATGCCACCATACCTGGCTAATTTTGGTATTTTTTGTAGAGACAAGGTCTTCCTATGTTGCCCAGGCTGGTTTTGAACTCCTGGGCTCAAGTGATCCTCCCACCTTGGCCTCCCAAAGTGCTGGGATGCCAGACGCCAGCCTCATTTTATCATCTTACATCATCGCAAGAAGAGTGAGTACAGCACAATAAGGTTTTGAGAGAAAAGGACCACATTCACATAGCTCTTATTATAGTATGTTGTTATAATTGTTCTATTTTATTATTGTCGTCGTTAATCTCTTCCTACTGTTCTTAATTTATAAATTTAACTTTATCATAGGTATGTATCTATGAGAAAAAACATAGCATATATAGGGTTCGGTATTATCTGTGGTTTTAGGTATCCGCCAAGGGTCTTGGAATGTATTCCCTCAGACAAGGGGGAACTTCTGTATATCTAAGCATGATGGCCCCATAGTCATCAGTCCCAGAGCCTGGGGAACACCCAGAAAGTCGGTTTGCCTCTGGCCTGAGCCTACCTGGAATCCTGTGGACTAGGTCTGTCTCCCCAACCCAAAGATTTTTGGGATGGAGCCAGCATTGATTTTGGAGTCAGATTCATGTGGCTTTTCCACTATTTTGCTATTTGACCTTAGGCACATTCATCAGAGCCTCCATGAGCCTCAGATACCATATTCTGAAATGGGAATAACAGAACTTGCCCCAGGTTTAGTTAAGGACTTAAATACCACCGTGAGCTCGTACTGCATAGCAGCATGCAGCTCAGCACACAGTCTAGTTCAAAGTGCCAGTCGCTTTTCCTTAGCAAAACCGGCTCATGCCTTTCATTTCACTGGACTCCCAAGCCAGAGTGCAGGACAGGATACAAGGGGAGTTCTGAGGGGTTGGAGAACACAGTCCATCCCAGACACGGCCCAGGCCTCTCTACCCACCCACGGGAGACTTGCTGCAAGGCTAGGGCGGCACCAGGAAACCCAAGCTAGTGAGAAGAGCTACTGATCCGTGCCTCTTTGAAGCAGAAGTGAGGTGGGATGGAGAGGTGGGGACAGGTGAGCCCATTATCCAAACAGAAACGGAGAGTGGTTGCAAAGAGGGAGAGGCCGATAAGGGAAGAGGAAGGAAAAACGGGGCGTGTTGGGGGCTGCGGCCAGAAACGGGAACCCAGGTTGTTGGAGGGCAAGGGTGGCAGAAAGAAGAACACGCTGGAAAGACGGGTGCTGGGGAAGTGGGAGAGCTAGCACGGAGGCGGGCCAGGCGGTAAAAATGGAAGGAAGAGCAAGTTCCTGGAGAGAGGAAGGAGGGGTTGTGGGGACGACAGTGACCTGTTGCCTGGAGAGAAGACAGGGGAAGCGAGGGAAGGGAGGGCAGAGGCTGTCACCTTGGATTCTCCTAGAGGGCAGGTGAACGGGGCTCGCCCGGGAGTGGAGGGCTGGGTTGGGGTGGGGTGGGGGGTCCCGCCCCGACTGTACCTGCAGGTCCCCGCGCAGCTCGCCTACGTAGTACTGCTCCAGCCAGCGGCGCGCGTTGGCCGAGTGCCTGTGCGGCGGCCCGTCCAGGTCGGCGCTGATGTCCTGGCCCGCCCGGGCCCGCAGCAGCTGCTCGCCCCCCGGGTGGTGCCGCACGAAGCTGGAGAGGTCGTAGAGACGGGCACCGCGGCGGACCCAGCACGCGCCGGCCGCCAGGCGCCGCTGGACCTCGGAGGGCGAGAAGGAGGCGGCGGGGGGCGGAGCGGGGGCCATGGCCGGAGACCGCAGCTCCCAGCGCGCAGCCCGGCGTCTGTTCTGCGGCCGCCCTGAGGGCCTCTAACATCCCGGGAGCCCGGAGGCCGCTCCGGGCGGGCCGCCACCGCACCTGCTCATTTGCATGCCGCGCTCCCATTGGCCTGCAGGGAGCCCCGGCATTGCCGCGAGGGGCGGGCCCGGCGGCGAGAGCTGTGCGCCAGGTGGCCCCGGGCACGGAGAGGCGCGCCCGCCAGGTGTGTCCCGCGCGGAAGGAGGGCGGGCGGACGCGGGCGGAGCAAGTCTCCAGGTCGCGGGTGGCTGTCTGGGCGGACATCCTCGGTGGCCTGATTGCCTCTGGAATAACTTCAACTGCTTCCACGGTGGGGCTGGCCGCGTGGGACTCTCTGGCTCCAGGAGGTGCCCGAGAGAGCGAGAGGCGAGTGAGACACTCCCCTTGGGTGCAAATATTTGTTTTGTTTTGTTTTTTTAATATTTTTAAAATTTCAGGAGCTTTTAGGGTACCAGTGGTTTTTGGTTATATGGAGGAATTGTATAGTACTGAGATTTTAGTGCATCTGTCCCCCGAGTAGTGCACATTGTACCCAATGTGTAGGGTTTTTTTTCGTTTGTTTTTTGTTTTGTTTTGTTTTTGTCTCAGACCCCCTCCCATTCTTCCCACTGTCCATTATATCACTCTGTATGCCTTTGCGTCCTCACAGCTTAGCTCCCACTTATGAGTGAGAACATACAGTATTTGGCTTTCCATTCCTGAGTCACTTCAATTAGGATAATGGCCTCCAGCTCCCTGAAAGTTGCTGCAAAAGACACTACTTCATTCCTTTTTACGGCTGAGTAGTATTCCATGATGTGTATCAACTACATTTTCTTGATCCACTCATTGATTGATGGGTCCTTAGGTTGGTTCCATATCTTTGCAGTTGTCATTTGGGCTGCAAAAAACAAACACAGGTGTGCAAGTGTCTTTTTCATATAATGACTCTTCCTTTGGGTAGATACCCAGTGGTGGGATTCCTGGATCAAATGGCAAATCTACTTTTAGTGCTCTTCTCTTCTCTTGCTTTTCTTTTTTTCTTCTCCTCTCTCTCTCTTTCTCTCTCTCTCTCTCTCTCTTTCTCACAGGGTCTCACTCTGTGACCCAGGCTGGAGAGAAGTGGCATGATCTTGGTTCACTGCAGCCTCCATCTCCTGGGCTCAAACAATCCTCTTACCCACCCCAGCCTCCCAAGTAGCTGGGACTATAGGCATGTGTGACGATGCCTGGCTAATTTTTGTGTTTTTCTGTAGAGAGAGGTTTCACCATGCTGCCCAGGCTGGTCCCAAACTCCTGGGCTCAAGCGATTTGCCTGCCATAGTGGGAGTTTTTTTCTTTCTTTCTTTTTTTTTTGAGACGGAGTCTTGATCTGTTGCCCAGGCTGGATTGCAATAGTGAGATCTCAGCTCACTGCTACCTCCACCTCCTGAGTTCAAGAGATTCTCTTGCCTCAGCCTTCAGAGTAGCTTGGACTATAGGCATGCACCACCACACTCAGCTAAATTTTGTATTTTTAGTAGAGATGGAGTTTCGACATGTTGGCCAGGTGGTCTTGAACTCCTGGCCTCAAGAGATCCACCAGCTTCGGCATCTCAAAGTGCTGGGATTACAGGCATGAGCCACCTCACCCAGCCCCAAAGTGTACTTTTAGTTTGTTAAGGAGTCTCTGTATTGCTTTCCAACAGGTTGTACTAATTTACATCACCACCAGCAGTGTATAAGCATCCCCTTTTCACCATCCATGCCAACATCTACTGTTTTTTTTTGACTTTTTTATAATGGGGCAAAATTTAATGGGGCACCCCAGAACTCAGTCATCACTATATCTAATATCTGAATGTAATATTTTAAAAAATTATACTGTTGCACAATGTGAATGTTCTTAATGCCATTGAACTGTACACTCAAAATGGTTGAAATGGTAAATTTACATTATGTATATTTTACCCCAATACAAAATATTTAATTAAGAATGTTTTAAAAAATCGTATCGGCAAACCACAGAGGTGAGGGGTGGGGTTGGGGGTGTGGCATTGGCCACCTGTTTTTGTAAATGAAGTTTTACTGGAACTAGGGCCAGGGATTTATGAGACATGATGTGAAAGTGCAGGGTTAGCTCCTGTTTTTATTTAAAATTTTGATATTTTGCCCATCCTGGACATTTTTGCATTAATTTTGAAGTTTTAAAATACTGCATTAAAATATTATTTATCTTCATTACTGTTTGTTTGGGTTTTTTTGTTTGTTTGTTTTTTGGCATGCCTGTAAATTTTGCACTGAGGGCTAGTGCCTCACTCCCTCACTCTAATCCTGAGCCCTGGGGAAGGACCTGAGGGAAGAACAGAGAACACTGTTTCCATTGCAGAAGGGGAAATAGGTGCCCACAGGAGTAAAGCCTGGGGGTGATGCTGCGTGGAAAGGAGGACTGAGTTTGTTCATCACGGTTTTATTTAGAACAGGAAAAACTTGGCTGGACGTGGTGGCTCATGCCTGTAATCCCAACACTTTGGGAGGCCAAGGCAGAAGGATTGCTTGAGCCCAGGAGTTCAAGACCGGCCTGGGCAACACAGCAAGACCTCGTCTCTACAAATAATTCTTTAAAATTGAGGCCAGGTGTGGTGGCTCATGCCTGTAATCCTAGCACTTTGGGAGGCCGAGGCAGACGGATTGCCTGAGATCAGGAGTTTGAGACCAGCCTGGCCAACATGGTGAAAGCCCGTCTCTACTAAAAATATAAAAAAATTAGCCAGGTGCAGTGACACGCCCCTGTAGTCCCAGCTACTTGGGAGGCTGAGGCTGGAGAATCGCTTGAACCCAGGTGGCAGATGTTGCAGTGAGTGGAGATTGCACCACTGCACTCCAGCCTGGGCAACAGAGTGAGACTCCATCTCAAAAATAATTAAATAAATAAATAATTTTAGAAATTAGCCCGTTGTGGTGACATGGGCCTGTAGTCCCAGCTACTGGGGAGGCCGAGGCAAAAGGATCTCTTGAGCCCAGGAGTTCGAGGCTGCAGTGTCCTATGACTGCACTCCAGCCTGGGCAACAGAGCGAGCCCCATCTCTTAAAAACCAAAAAGCAGGGAAAAGCTGCACACAGCTTTACTTGCCCAGCCACAGGAGATCCCACTTTAACTCATGATTTGTAATCAAATGCTCTTGGTACACAGGCTAACCAATGCAGCTGGCTTTTGTCTCTTTCAGAAAAGATATTTTAAAGATCAACCCCATTTGTGCCCTTCTGGGGCCAGGCATCTGTGCTGGGTCAGTCCAAGTGTGGGAAGCCTGGCCCAGATGCCTCAGGGGCCATCCCAGGTCAGAAGAGCTCCCCCTCTCCCATCTCCCTTCTCTCAGGGCTGATCCTCAGGGAGTAGGCGAGAGTTCTGCTATCTGTGGGTCTACGGAGCAGCTGCCCATCAGGCCTGGAGGCCTTTCATCACCAGAGTTTTTGCTTTTCTCAAGTGGTGAATGCATAAGTAGTCACCCTTACCCAACTTCCACACCTACTCTGCTCCAGATCCCCTGCATGTGCCAAAGCAGCCAAGCACACACTCACAGGTGTACTCAGGTACTTCTTGCTGACAATATCTATGGGCACTCCCATTTGGATTTCTCACCGTGGTGGTAAACTCCCAGTATTTGAAATTGAACAAACAATTTGGCCATCTGTTCAGAATTGTAAAACTCACACTTCTTGCCCTAGTTATTCCACTTCTAGAAATTTAATCTTACAGATAAACTATATCAAGATGCATGAATGATAATATTAATTGCAACCTTATTTATAGACTAGAAACAACTCAAATGTTCATCATTAGGGAGGACCAATTAAATAAATTATGGTATATTCAGACAGTGAAATACTATGTAGCTATTAGAAAAAATGAGATAGATTGGCTGGGCACAGCGGCTCATGCCTGTAATCCTAGCACTTTGGGAAGCCGAGGCAGGCGGATCACGAGGTCAAGAGATTGAGACTATCCAGGCCAACATGGTGAAACCCCATCTCTACTAAAAAATACAAAAAATTATCCGGGCGTGGTGGCGTGCGCCTATAGTTCCAGCTACTCGGGAGGCTGAGGCAGGGGAATTGCTTGAACCCAGGAGGCGGAGGTTGCAATGAGCTGAGATTGCATCACTGCACTCCAGCTTGGCGCCTGGTGACAGAGTAAGACTCTGTCTCCAAAAAAATAAATAAATAAAACAGAAAAAATGAGATAGCTCTATGTGTACTAATTTAGAATAATCTCCAGATTACTGTAGGGCAAAACATCAGTAATGGTGTGTGTGGCATGCTAAAACATAGTTTGCTATTTGTAATTATTTAATCTTTAAGATATTAATGCAAACAAAAACACATATGTAATTTTTAAAGCAAAAAGTTTCATTAACTTCTTGATTCTTACACCTAACTCAAGAGCTAGGAAATTACCAAAAACTTGCACCTATTACTGTACCCCAAACTTTTCACATCTCTGCCTATTGGTTACAAAGAGGTAACCTCTGTCCTGATGTTCATGCTCATCTTTCCTTTGCTTTTTTTTTGAGACAGAGTCACATTCTGTCACTCGGGCTGGAGTGCAGTGGTATGATCTTGGCTCCCTGCAATCTCTGCCTTCTAGGTTCAAGTGATTCTCATACCTTAGCCTCCCGAGGAGCTGGGATTACAGGCGTCCGCCATCACACCCAGCTAATTTTTGTATTTCTGTAGAGAGGGGGTTTCACCATGTTGACCAGGCTGGTCTCAAACTCCTGACCTCAGGTAATCTGCTCACCTCAGGCCCCTAAAGTGCTAGGATTACAGGCGTGAGCCACTGCTCCCAGCTTGCTTTTTATTTTTAATATTTTTAGCACACTTATGTGTGCCTATAGAATGTATTATTTAGATCAGCTTGTTTTTGAGTTTTATGAAAATCATGTGATACTGTATTTAGCTTTATATGGCCTTGCATGCTTTACTCAATATTATTTTAAGATTCACCCAACACTCCATCCAGTGTTGAGGGTCACTTTTTTTTTTGAGAGACAGTGTCTTACTCTGTCACCCAGGCTGGAACGCAGTGGTGCAATCTGAGCTCATTGCAACCTCCATCTCCTCGGTTTAAGCGATTCTTCTGCCTCAGCCTCCTGAGTAGCTGGGATGACAGGTATGCGTCACCACACCAGTTTTCACTGCCATGTCATGTTTCACTACATGAATTTATTCATTTTCCTTTTTCTCTTCAGAGGAATTTTAATTGTTTCTTTTCTATTGTGAAATTTCTTGTACCTATAGGTAAGACTTTCTATAGCCTATGTACTTAGGAGTGCATCCTAAGGTATGCAAGTGTTCAAATTTGCAAGAGAATGTAAACTAACTTCTAAGTGGTTATACTATTTTACATCCTCATGAAATATTCATGAAAATCTCTAACCCTAATATTAGGAACAAGGCAAGGATGGCCAGTCTTATCACTTATATTCAACATTAGCAATGCTGGACAGTGATGTAAGTCAAGCAAAAGAAATGAAAGCCATAAAAAGAAGAAATGAAGCATTTTTTGTCCAGGAGCTGGTTTTTTGAAAAGATCAACAAAATAGATAGACTGCTAGCCAGACTAATAAAAAATAAAAGAGAGAAGAATCGAATAGATGCAACAAAAAATAATAAAGGGGATATCACCACCAATACCACAGAAATACAAACTACCATCAGAGATTACTACAAACAACTCTATGCACATAAACTAGTAAATCTGGAAGAAACGGATAAATTCCTGGACACTTACACCCTCCCAAGACGAAACCAGAAAGAAGTTGAATCCCTGAATAGACCAATAACAAGGGCTGAAGTTGAGGCAGCAATTAATAGCCTACCAACCAAAAAAAGTCCAGGTCCAGACAGGTTCATAGCTGAATTCTACCATACATACAAAGAGGAGCTGGTACCATTCCTTCTGAAACTATTCCAAACAATACAAAAAGAGGGAATCCTCCCTAACTCATTTTATGAGACTAACATCATCCTGATACCAAAACCTGGCAGAGACACAACTGAAAAAGAAAACTTCAGGCCAATATTAATGATGAACATTGATGCAAAAATGTTCAGTAAATACAGGCAACCAAATGCAAAAGCACATCAAAAAGCTTATCCATCACAATCAAGTAGGCTTCATGCCAGGGATGCAAGGCTGGTTCAACATATGCAAATCTATGAATGTAATCCATCACATAAACAGAACCAAAGACAAAAACCACACGATTATCTCAATAGAGGCAGAGAAGGCCTTTGACAAAATTCAACAGCCCTTTATGCTAAAAACTCTCAATAAACGAGGTATTGACGGAACGTATCACAATAATAAAAGCTATTTACGACAAACCCACAGACAATATCATATTGAATGGGCAAAAACTGGAAGCATTCCCTTTGAAAACTAGCACTAGACAAGGATGCCCTCTCTCACCATTCCTATTCAACAAAGTATTGGAAGTTCTAGCCAGAGCAATCAGGCAAGAAAAAAAAAAAAAAAGAAAGGAAATTCAATTAAGAAAAGAGGAAGTCAAATTGTCTCTATTTGCAGATGACATGATTGTATATTTAGAAGACCCCATTGTCTCAGCCCAAAATCTCCTTAAGATGATAAGCAACTTCCGCAAAGTCTCAAGATACAAAATCCATGTGCAAAAATCACAGGCATTCCTATACACCAATAACAGAGAGCAAAATCATGAGTGAACTCCCATTAACAATTGCTACGAAGGGAATAAAATACCTAGGAATACAACTAACAAAGAATGTGAAGGACCACTTCAAGGAGAACTACAAACCACTGCTCAAGGAAATAAGAGAGGACACAAACATGGAAAAACATTCCATGCTCATGGTTAGGAAGAATCAATATCATGAAAATGGCCATACTGCCCAAAGTAATTTATAGATTCAATGCTATTCCCATCAAGCTACCATTGACCTTCTTCACATAACTGGAAAAAAACACCTTAAACTTCGTATGGAACCAAAAAAGCCTGCATAGTCAAGACAATTCTAAGCAAAAAGAACAAAG